>JBBBVU010000010.1:3217613-3241622 GCA_037177055.1 Atherinosoma microstoma
CTCTTAAAACCAACTATAGTGCATCATAATTTTACATTGTCGGGACAGTTTTTCCAGATGTTTACTCCTTTAGCAGAGACACAGTGATATTTTACTGTTGTTCGAGTCTTAGGTTTATGAAATAAAGCTCCTCTCAAGTTATAACTGGATTCCTTCATTTTGAACAGATTTTGGACATGTTGAGATAGAAGTTTGTTTTTTGCTTTGTACATGGTTTGTATTGTAATATAATCAACTATGTCCTTGAATTTGAAACAATACAATGGTGTATATTTGCAACTGTTGCTCAAAGATCAGTTTATACCCTAATACTCACAGTATAAGATTGAAAGTGTATCTTGCAAACATTAATATCTAGATGTGGCTCATTGTTAGCATGGTATTGTCTTGTGTCAAATAAGGAAAAAAAGAGGTGAGGATAGAAATTTCACATTTCTGCTCTGTTTTATTGCAATAGTAACAGAAACTACATTTTTGACCCTGGGAATATATTTTGAGGTCTCTAGTGTCCCTAGGCACCAAGAATTCATATGAACCTTATCAGTGTGTTTCATTTGGGTGAGAGTTGATATTTTTTCAGAAAATATGACCAAGGCTTAAAGCAACACTACTGAATTTGGTAGACTTTTGCACAAACCAAACCTAATTTGGCATTCTTCTTGCATCCTCTCTCTTTTCTGAGCTCTCTCAAGCCAGTAAGAGTCAGTCCGATGTTTGAACCCTGTTGCTCTCTTGCTCTGTCCCTTTCTCTCGTTTTTCTCTTTTTGTTTTCCTCTCTTCCTCTGACAATATCCTCCTGCATATATGCACTGAATCAGCCATGGTGCATGTTCAAAACGAGCTGTGTGTTAAGAACCATTGGCTGGCATGGGACACAGTGATGTAAAGCAAAATACATCTGTCCTTTGATAATCTGGGCTGGAGAAAAAAAGTTGTGAAGAGCAGTTTTTCTGCATGGTAACGACGGCTCCAGGACTTTGCATAATCATTGTGTCATCAAAATCAGTCAGATGCACAGAGTTTTTTAGTCAGAAAGTTATAGGATTGCTTTAAGGGGGTCATTTTAATCAATTAATACAAAATTAGATGTTTATATAATTTCATGAATTATAAACGTTTCCAAAGCTATGGAAAATGTTTCATGAATTTGTTTTGCATCATTTGGCATTTAAGTCATATCATCTTTTTGTTGTATGTTGTCAGAACAACAGTCCAAAAACCAGGTTTTTGAGGTGATACATTGCTAAAGATGTTCAGGGACAACATGACAGGGTGTTGAAAGGTGGCACAGAAACAAGCCCTGGAAGGACACCACTTCAACCCATGGACAGAGGTAAAGTGTGTGTGGTTCTATGTATGACGCATGGGTAGATTTATATAATCTCCTCTATGTGTCATAGAGCACAAGTGAGGTTAATGTGTATCTGTGATGGGAGAGTGTGTGTATGTGTGTTAAGTCATCATCCCTGCAGCAGACGGATGACCTTGAATAGGTTGTCTGGATTTTACTCTTTACAGCCTCTTAATGCAACTTAAATTTCCATTAATGATGTATATGATGGGATTTTAACCCCTCTGAACAGCAGGGAGGATGTAAGATATGAAGATCGTTTGATGAAATAGAGGTGTTTAGCTGACTGCTCCGATCACATCCTGCTCAGCCTGTTGTTCACATTGCTACATTTCGGGAGTTGTGTCGTAGCTACTTCCCCGTCTCGTTCTGCATGCATGTATGTTTATTTCTAAAAATATGTTGAAGACCAAATTAATCAGTGTGTATTGTTGATTAAATATGAAATAAATAATAATCCAATTTGGGGGTACAACAGCGACTTGATCTGATGGAAGTCATATCATTGGGCTCACGGGATGTTTTCCGAGCCTCAAGTGGTCCAGGAGTCCTAGCCACGATCAAACCATAGCTCCCTGATATCCTTTGAGGTGCACAGCAGTTAGTTGTTTTTCTTTGAGATGCCTCCAAAAAGTCCAATTTTAGTTATAAGGGGCAGGTTGACCATCTTTGGTGTCCCTAAAGTCCCAGCAGTCTTAGATGTTTTTCCTGACCAGCAACATAGTTGTGAACATGTGTTGATTTAGTCACAATTCATGTTCAACTGTTTAAGTACCAGTTCAATGCTGGCTTTGCAAGTTAAACTTTAGATATCTGTGCTGTGTTGACAATAGGCTTATGAACATATTTTAATACAAACATCCTGGGTACACTGAGACAGCTAACAGAGCTGACAGTGCTTGATGTTAATATATTTATATGCTGAGTGACAAAAAGTATTTTTGTTGCTTCTGCAACCACCTACTCAAGAAACCATAGTTTGCATTTACCAACTCCCACATGCACTTTACATTGTGTGTACAGAAAAATGTCATTAGCAATTAAGCCCTTAGTTGATAATGGCAGCATTTGGAAGCATAGTTACTATTTAGCAGTTATTTTCTGCCATTGGCATTTTACCACACATCCCATATCTGCACATATTAACACAGGAGTCAAAAGAAAGTGTTTACACAGTGAGGAACTGAAAGAGGACAAAATCCGTATTTGTTGCAGAATTGCAGGTAATTAGCATATTCACCAAACAGAGACATCCTGTAATAGCCTTTGATCTGGCGGTTAATTGAGTTGTTCACCTTTATTTTTTTATTTGATTTTCCCTCAAACAAATACAGCTGGATTTAAGGTTAAAACAGTGTTATTGTCGCTGTCTCCTTTGTAAGTAAACTTTTTTTTTTTTTTAATTGAAATGAATTTTAATGGAAAAACATTTCTTTGTGGGCAGATGCAGAAATTTTCAAAGATCTAGATCTAAGCCCAGTCTAGTCTTGGTGCAATTAACAAGTCATTAAATAACTCCTGCCTGAAACAAACCAGAAGTGCTTGCTTTAAAGGTGCAGCTCCTGGTTGGGTCAAAGCTTTCTTAACTCCTGTCCTGCCATGAGGATATTTCAGTAAGACAACTCAAGAGTTGATGAATAAAAGGCCTATTGAGAATTGTATTTTGGTGGTTCTGATCCCATCACTCGTTGTGCATACATGATATTTAATCAGGATTGAATACTGAATGATATTTTCTTTTACCTGGAGCCTAGAGGTGGGTGCTGGGGTGGTGGAGGGGCTCAAAACAAAAGCAGGCAAAGAGAAAGGGAGAAAGTGTGCATCTTAGATCACCCAGATTAGATGTTTGATATGTAACATTAATATCTGAGGCAGATCACATGGGATGCAGCTCAAGTTGTATGCCTGAACTAGCTGGCTTTACTATAAACATACAACCTCTGAGGTGCAGCTTGTCGCTTCTTTCTCTGAAAGCCTTGACACTCACATTTGCACCACAAAAGAATGCATAGATATCCTGACTCCTACTGAGATATGTTTTCAGTTGCCATGTAACTAACACCAGACTTGAATGTAATTTGCATGTGCACACCCCATTATTTTCAATGTTCACCTATATCATAACTTTCTGATGTCACAAGAAACCTTCTGACCAATTTAAACCAACAATAAAAATGACAATCAATATGTTTCCTAACCTTAACTTGGTGGTTTTGTTGCCTTAATAATCATCATGTTTTAATGTGTAAAAAGGGAAAGGAATGAATGAATGTAACGAATGAAAAAATGAATGAATGAAAAAAAAAGAATTGAGAAACAGATTTGGTTTGTCTGAAATGCAAAACCAGTGTAAAAAATCATGCATAACAAGCAACCAAGTTTGTGAGAAATGTGGAGCATTTGGCAACTAGAGCCAAATGGAACTTCTACTTTTCCTTTGCTCTATTGGACGTGTTAAAAGAAAGAAATTAGCTAAAACACGAGCTATAATATTCAACATTCTGCAAGAATGCTGGGGTTGGTGTACAGTGCATCACAACCTAGATATGGTTAAAAAAATGTAAAAAGAAGCTAAAATAATGTTATCATGAATGTGGAATCTATTAGTTTAATAGTGAGAGGATCAGAGGGAGAGAATTGTGATCTGGATCTGTGTTTTTAAGCTTGAAAATATCAATAAGATGTTAAACCAACTACTATAATATATAAATTGCTACAATTGCATCACAATTTATTTTTACTTTTCTGTAAAATTATCTAAATGGGTGCCACCCAAAAAACATCAAAGCCTCTAAATCCATGTTTCATTTATGAACCACTCATGACCCAGATGGATTTTATCAAGCAAGTATTATGTTATAATCACATTAAAAGAATATTCATGAATGAAACACAATTGCTGAACTGATATTTTTCTATTTCAAATATGTTAAATCTTAATTGGATTAAAGCACTGAACAATGTTTAAATAAAGCGTTTTGCAAGTTCCTACAAAAAAGGGGCTGTAGGATTTTGGAAACTACTGATTTGTTCCGAGGTATTTGAAACAAAATAAATGGATAGATAAAAAGAATGGGAAGAGTGTTTCAACCATGGCATCTATCATTCAAAAACTGATCTTTTGCTTCTTTCTGGATGATAAACAAGCAAAAGCAGTAGAGTTTAGTAGACATCCAACCATGCTGCCTTGCTGGCACATGCACCTTCCAGCATGGACGTCGGGAACAGATAGACAGATGGAGGATACGCAGAAGAGGGGGATGATGGCAGTGATGGAGGAAAGAGAAACAGAGATGTAAAGAACATGAGGGCAGGATGAAAAGATGAAAACCAGGAGCAGAGGGTGGAGGAAAGGCAGCTCTCTAATCAGCTCTACAGGGTCTAACTGAGGCTGCAATCATATAGGTCCTTCTCATGTACCATAAGTATAATGTATATGCTGCCTGGTGAACGCCACCTACATATTTTAGCTCAGGGTGGTTTAACTCATCGACCTTGAGGTGCACATTATAAAGCCCTGAGGGCCTCAGGCTATTTTTAATATTTCTGCATGAAAAAACAAATTCAGACAGAAGCAGCTCGACAACTGTGAGGCCAAACTGAACAACCTTGGACTGCATGAAAAATATACACTTGGGGCCATTTAAATGCAGTAAGTCTCTCTCGCTAGACCAGAAAGAACGATCTGAAGTCATCTAGCAAAAATGACTTCGACCTAATCAAAACAGTCCTGTAAATTAGAATGTAAATCATGTCATATGTGACGGTGAGTCAGTGACAATAATCTTATATTAGCAGATTTATAACTTGCCAACATCAAGTCAAACAGTAGGCGTAACAATACTACAGCCATCTCAATCACAGTGGTAGCAGACAGAATTTTTACATGCTCAATTCTATTCACAAGCAAAGAACAGAAGTGATCTTTTGAAAAGATGTTCAAATGTAAAATGAGACTCATTCCCATGAACTGCTCTGAAGCAAAGAAACTATGTTGTTCTGCCAGAGGGTGTTGGTATATGCTAGGTTATTTCTGGTTATAATTCAGTAAAGGCAGTAGCTGTACTAACCAGACACAAACATACAAGAGGAAGAAAACTGGCATCATCATCAACAACTGTGATGGACATCCACAAGAGGAAAATGGAGATGATCTTTATTTATTTATCCATATTCATTCATATTCATATTTATTTATTTATATTCTGGAATTACTTTCATTTCTGGTAATATGTGGGGTTAACACTGTCATATCTGATTTTCACTGCACAGATATCATGGCCAGAAATGTTTATTTATTTATTTAATACAGAGCATCATTTAAAATCTTTTTTATTTGGCTTGAAAGGTGAGACACAATGGACTCATTAAATTATCCTTATACACTGTATCATGAGTCTACCAGTAAACCAAGACTGAGCTTTATTATCACTAAAAATATGACAAGTACTGAACAATAATGTGTTTAAACTCATAAAATCAATTGTAGCTATATTACTAACAATTTTGTGTAGGAATATTTGGCCTTGTGGTTGATGGATGACCTGAAAACTGGACTCAAAATGCTTGAGGCAAGTGTAAAAGCAAATAAACTACTATTTAACTGGAACAAAACGCAAAGGCAAAAAACAAAATCAAAGATTAAATTTATTTAGATTCAAACTGTAGCTGTGGGAAACCAAAGAGTAGGGTAGCTGAAGCAACTGTGGAAGTAACAGAGAGCAAACAACAACAAAGTATATGAATGAATGCTTGGTTGGTTGGTTACATAGTTACATGTGAGTTAATAAGAATGCCAAGACAGGATCAGTGTAACTGAGGGTAGCAGGCAACAAGGAAAACCAGAAATTAAAGATAGGATTTAAATTAAAAAGAAAAAAAAACAATACCAAAATCTGGACAGAAACAAAACCAATAAACCATAAAAAGCCTTTTTTGCACAAAGGAGCTTTGAAAAAAAAGGATTCAAAATGTGAAAACAGCCATGTCATCATTGTAAGTGAAAAATTCTTCATTTTGCATAATTATATTTTAGAAACTTGTCTTTCATATGCCATTAACAACATCACGCTGACCAGATGTGTCTTTAAATAGGCCAACCTGACCGAATATAAAGGATCAGGGTGAAAATCCTATGAAATAGCTAATCCTACAGGCTTTCAGTAGCCGCGGATCTGCTGCAGGCTGGAGTCTACAGACACCATGTCACCAGTCGATGCATGGTACATTTGGCAGGCAGTGACAGCCTGACCTCAGAGAGCCTGCTGTATGAAAAGCTTCTGTATTTATTGCACTCATCATAAGTTCCAAATGTCATGCTAATTATATAGGAAGCAATTACACCTGCTGTCTGACAACTCTGACTCTGGACTAAGAGAAGCTAAGTGATGTTTCTCCCCATATCTGAAGCTGAAAGACTAACTGACTAACAATAAAACACAACTCTGTCCTGTTTCACCCACTCTCACTGCCCTGCTTGCCTGACTCACAGGTGTGTCTTCATGAATTTATGTGCGGATGTCTGCTGCTGAGCTGAAAGCTTTTGTCTGAATAAGAAGAAACGGCCAGTTTCATTTTAAGTTACAGTTGAGGTAACTTAAAATGATTTTTATGCTGATGCTGCTGAAGCTCGACTCAACTGTCCAAACCTTGTAGATCCCGACAGTGATCACTGTCAGCCAGCAAGACCTCAGAGAGAGAGAGAGAGAGAGAGAGAGAGAGAGAGAGAGAGAGAGAGAGAGAGAGAGAGAGAGAAAGAGAGAGCACAGATTTTTATTCTCATCCTCTCAGATAATATTTTCTAATTCACTTTTCTGGCATTAGAGTTTAATTTACAGGGTTGTTTTTTGAACCTTTACATACTCCCTGATATGTTTCAATAATTATTTTATTCAAATCATTCTTTAAAATAATGTTGAACAATATTTTTCCAGCCTTTCTGGAGGTCTTTCAAATTTTGCACCTGACCATGTGTTTTAGTTAGTTAACACTGATCTGTGAGTCATCTAAGCACACGTAAAAATAGCCTGACTCAAGCGATGAACCACAGTTGTGTCTACACATAACAGACAGCTTAACAAAGAATACATTTTGAATAGTATCTTTAGGCACTTAGTCGCTATCAGCTTGTAACAACGAATACTTTTCCCCTCTTCTTTAGTTCCATTTGTGAAAAATGCCGAAGATAACCCAGTTTGAGAGACATAATAGTATTTTTGCAGCAACAATGTAATTTTCAAAGAACTGTCAGCCAACAGCTGCGCATATCACAGCATGGTACGCAATGGGTCCTCAAAGAATGGAGAAAACTGGACAGGTGGAAGACAAACGAAGAAGTGACAAGCCAAGAAAATATCTACAGTAGATAAACAGGATCGAAATGTAATGGCACAAGACTTATGATCTGGACCTTCAGTTGATCCATTTATTGTCGGCAAAAAGGAAACAGGGAGAAAAGGTTGAGGTAAGCCAAATGTCACAAGAACTGGACTGAAAATCCGTGGCAACAGTAGCCATGTAGCCCTTTCTCAGCAGCAGAGCTCGTGCTGGTGTGGTTCCCTAACCTAAAAGAAAATTGGTTCAGGACCTTAAAGGTTGGTTCTCAAATAGAAACAAAAACTAGTTGCAAACATAACATCATCAGTCGGTAAAAGGCTGGGTTCACCTGAACACCAGACCAAAAAAATCAGTAATCCTAAGATTGTGAAGAAGGAATAGTGTCACAGTAAAAAAGAGTGGAGTTGGATGTGATATTGCATGCCTATACCTCTACCAAACCCAAATGAATAAGTCCAGTTCTAACTTGCAACATGTGCTCATGCACGAGTGGGAAGTACTCACATTAAAAATGCTGTAACTCATCAAGCAGCTTTGTGGAAGTTGTGGTAAAGACACATTTCTTTATCATTGTGTCTGCCATTTATAATTAAATAGTGAAATAACACTGCCCCGTGGGATCAGAATGGAGACTTTTTGTACATTAAGAAATTATTGTTTTTTTTATGTCTGAAGGTTAAACAGGTTTAACCACATTTGCTTTTAACTGAACTGATTGAATATATTCATGTCTTAATAATAATAATGGATTTAATTTTGTGCTTTTGAAGGTACAAAATGTATATATGTAATTGCATCAATTTGGGGTAAACCAAGACATGTTAAATGAGTTACATGTAGGCTACTAAAGTAGTGGCGTTTCAAATGTTTTAAGGAATTAATGTGAGTTTTATAACAAGATTAAGAAAATGACAAAAAAAGAATGTCAGCATGAAACAGATTTATATGTCCTCCTGGATAAATAAAGCCAAACAAAGCTGTAAATTATTCTTAATGAGAGAATCATTACAGCGTGGAATAGACTCTCCAATTGAGAAAGTATATGTATTGAGGCCAGTTAAGTCTTTTTTTTTAAAAAGTCACCATGACAGCCATATTTCACACCATGTTTGTATCCTCATGGTTTGAAATTAACATAAGCCCACAGACATCACACATCCTTGAAGGTTTGCAGTTTCTGATTCAAATAACAGCAGGCCTCCACTCAACTGTCCACAACAAGCTTCTCATCTCAGCTGCAGACTAATCGCTGCTGCACAGAGCAGATGCACACTCAGTTTCAGCTTTCAAAGAAGACTTTTCAAAAAGAAAAGAGATTATTTCCTGCAGCTTGAATTACCTTTACGCGGTGAATCAAGTGTCATGTCTGACTGTGAATCTGCTGTGGTTGTGAGCATAAACAATTCACGCTGTGTGTGAGAGCGCGTATCAAAGAAAAGGAAAAAAATAAGAATGATGTACTTCAGTGTGAAATGTCAGCTTACAAACAAAGAAAAAAAGATGAGACATCATTTTACATTATGAAGAAGCAAAAGAGAGATGGAACACTTTTTCTCCCTGGCAGAGATCTGAAACTAGGGGGTAACCCCGGGGGACTCCTTGAAAGAGAAGAAGAAAAGATGACAATTGCAAAAACTTATTCGAATCATCAATTAATCTCTTGATTGATTTTTCAATACACTGAACTAAAGAAACATCTTTTTGTTTTGTAGTAAAGGAAAGAAAGTGACCGAAATAATTTAGCCCTAAACCAAGATGATGGAGTGCTTTTCTGTCTTTTTAATCATCAATCGTTATTTGTTGCAGATTTCCCTAAAATATCAACATTGTTCATTATCGCTACATGAACTACAAATTCCTCCGTCTTCATCATCACATCAAATGTTTTGTCTCAACCACATTCATTTGTGACCAAAAACACCCTCAGCTAAGATTAGTCCAATTAGTATTTAGCTCAAAGAACCATTCAGCCAAAGCAGCCTTTCATTCTTTTTCTTTGATTCACTCGTTCTTTTTGCAGATGAGTCTGTTGGTTTAATTGGACGGAGAACTTTTAGCAGGTACTGAGGTGGTTTGCAGCTGAGTCTGAAGCAACAATACCTCTAAGTCTGAATCCAAGTTTCTCAGTCAGAAAAGGGGTGGATTATCTTTTCAAGGTTAGGAATAAGTGGCTGCTTCAAGTGGACAAGTTGTAATATCCCTGTAAAGACTGGGAGTAGAACAGAACAGGAGATTCACAAGTGGACTCTAGCATCATCTTTAGTGATACAGATGTTGTACGAATCTGTCATACTGAATAAAAAGCTGTTGATCCGACTCTCGGCTATGGTTGCAAGCAGTGGGTAATGACCAAAGGGTAGAGCATAGACACAAAAGGGTGAAACAAGTGTCCTCTGAAGGATGTCAGGGCGCATCCATAAGGATACGATGAGTGCAGATACAGGTTTAGAACGGATTCACCGCTCTTTCACAGTAACAGAGGCCGGATGAAGAGGTTCAGGCGACCATTCTAGACATCTCACAGGGTTGAGGACTCAGGGAAGACCAAGAAGCAGGTAAATAGATAATGGCTCAATCCCAAATTCTCTCTCAGTCCTAAACCTCTGCTTTTCAGTAATCAAACCATTTAACTTGGGCTTTTGGATGCATAAATGACCACTACTCCTTGTTCCCTAAAAGAAAAGGGAAACCCTCCCTCTGCTAAAAGGAAGGAGTGGGTACAGCTAAGAAGTATGTTCAAGAAGAACAATTAGAGATTGTGACTTTATCTCTTTTGGGAGTTTGGGAGTTCCTCTGGAAGAGCTGAAGGAGGTGCGGGAGAGGAAGGTTTGGGAATCACTGTTGCTTCCACATGGTTCTGGATAAGCAGCAGAAAACTGATGGATAGACATGTTCAAATAGCTGCAACAAACCAGCCTGGGTCCAAGCACCATTAATGACAAACATCCATCTTATTGAAGTGTCCTCCTCCACTTTGACCTCTTCCTGTGGAGCCGAACAACAGGATTTCTCTTTTGGGAGCAAATATAAAAAAGAACTACGTGAATTATGCTCTCCCAGGAAATATATCAGGATGTTTTGTGCCAGTTAAGTTCAGATAGATGAGATGACCATAAAATATTGCTTTGAGAGAAACAGCTTCAAGTCTGTTCCTGTAAACGTTTGAGAAATAAACATTGCTCCACATTATACACAGTTAATTTTACTGACATCTCTCCACCTGTTTACAGGTAGAGAAACCAGATCTGCCGCTATCAGGTGTCACCTGAGTCGCATAGGAGCCCCTGCCTGCTTGCCCTATCAACCTTCCAGCTCCACTCAACCACCTGCTTGCTCTGTCTGCTGGACACCCAGAGCCTTGATTGGTGGATTAGGATAACGTGGAGGAGGAAGAAGAGGAGGGTTGAACTTCTCCCCTCACTTTTTTCCATGACCAAAAAGCCTGTTAAGAACGCGTGTGGAGGGGGTCCTAGTATGCAGGGTAAACAATACATAAAGTTATCTTGTAGAATTTAGAACCCCGATAAGAAGTCAAAACAGCAAATCAATAGCACCTATTCTACCTTCAGGCTAATTCTGAGATATGAATCATCAAAGCTTTCAGCATCCGCTGTCTTTGATGAAGCCACTTACTTGAAAAATTACACATTACACTTAAAAAAAACACACTCCAATGTTGAAAGGCACATTCGGCATAGAGCCTTCTGACTAACAGCTTTAATTAAAAGAAAAAATTAAACAGACGGTGGTTTAAGCTATCAAACTGGAAAACGAGGACACATCATGCCAGACATATTGAAGAGGTTAGTCTCAAGATTCTGCTTAAGGATGTTGGCATATTGTGAAGACTTCTGCTGCTCTGACAAGCTGGTCTAAAGCCAAGAATTATACTAAATAAGTCACAGGATCAAAAGGCAAACTGGATGGGGTTTTTTTTTCTCCAAAATAAGTGGATATTCAATGAAGAGACAATTGGAATAATGTGAGAGTAAGAGTTGGACTACAGAGCTATTCTCTATCCAGCCTATAGTATATTTAGATCCTTTGTAAATGTGGACAGTACTTTGCAACCCTGTCATAATGTCAGTTATTATTTACCATTATGCAGATTTCCTAAAAAGCCACAGTAATGTGTCACAGAAATATCACATTATGATTGTTAGAAGAACATCTGATGGGGGGGAAAGTGGATTAAACTATTCCACACTGACCATATGTGACAAGAAACTCCTTTCATGTCAATGCCATGAAGGTGTTGTAATAAAAACTGCTTTGAATTTAATGAAAGAAGCATAAGATATGCCAAACTGTGGGTGTCAAATGATAATACCTCCTTACAGCGAATGAACAATAATTCAGGTTTACAGCCATCAGAATGATTTTTGAGATGAGTTTAGGGACAGCTAAAGACTCATTTAAATGGGTAATATTTTATCAAAACAAAGTCTTCCTGATTAATTGATTGACTGGGAGGTGAAGGAGAGTCCAGCTTGCTTTAAACTCACTAGACTCACTAGAAAAAGTCGATTCCACTGAGTCACGGTTACTTCAAGTATTACTTAGTTAGTTCATACTGGGCTGAGGACAAAATCAAAGAGACAGAAAAATTGATTACTAGTTGCTTTGCTTTAGATGCATAGGGAAGGAAAAGAGAGACAGTTTTATAGCTGGGGCCGGACTCGTTTTCACCACATCAGCCAAAGCAATAAAACTGAGACCAGAAAGGAGGAGGGGAGGAGGAAACGAGGAAAGGAGAAAATCTGAAAGGAGTAGTAACAGAAAGGGGGGGAGAGGATGAGAGATAGGATAAACGATGGGATGAAAGGAGAACAGAAACAAGATGAGGAAATAATGAGGAAATGGGTGCATAAAAGGAAAGGAAAGCAAGAGGAGGAGGGTGGGGGGTAAAAAGAGGAAAGAATTAGGAGTAGAGGAGAAAACTGGCAAGAAAACAGAGAAGAAAGAATCAAATAAAAAAGAAGAGACAAGAAGGAGGAAGAGATAATAAAAGGGGAAGAAAGGATGAGAAAGGGCTCAGGATGAGGAAAAAAACAGAGAAAAGAAGGGAGGAGAGGAGAGGAGAGAAGAGAAGCCAGCAGGGCCACACCTAAATGTACTGTTGAAGAAGGAGGGGAAAAAATACTTCTTAAGAGATTCTCCGGCACTTTCTGACACAAACTATGATTGTAGCTACCAGGAAGCGCAACAACAAACCTGACCACTACAACAAACCAGTTCACCCAGTTTGTTTCATGATGCCACCTAGCGTAAACCAAACAAGATCAAACAGCCACTACATGCAAAGAGTGGCTTCATCACACTGGAAACTGTCAAAGTGGCACAGTAGATACATTTTTAGTCTCAATCAGTTGCGCTGAATTTATTCTCAGGCGCTCGTGCATAGACAACAGTTTGTCTGCGTGTGTGCGTGTGTGTGTGCACGCGCATTTGAGTGTGAGAGATGGGGGGAGAAAGAAAGACAGAAGGGGAGAGAGCGAGCATGTCAGACTATTGGATCATGCAAATATGAGTCAAATGTTTTACCCCGGCAGGCACAAGATAAGATTTAGGCGCGGCTGCAAGACACACACGGGCTGAAAGAGGCAGCAGGAAACTACGCAAATATGTGGCTGCTTTTACACCACCGAGAGTAAATCAACCAGGGGGGAAAGCATCATTTCCCCTTTATTCCTGTTTCTAATCCAGTTATGATGTAGATTATCCATCCCTGCTGCTGATTTCCCGACACAAAAAACGGCGAGGTGGCGAGAAAAGACGCGACTTACTTACTTGGAAATCTCTTCCACATGGGCTTCTTCGGTGTCCTCCGGTGCTGAGCGCTAATAAACAAGCTTCAGGGCGGTGAAATCCAGCGTTCACGGACCAGCTGGTGGCCGCGGAGCAAGCAAAGCAAACCACGGAGCGCGCAAGCCACTGGCTGGCTGACTGAGCGGCGGCCAGAGTTGTCTCTTCAGCACCACCGCACTTTGAACAGCTCCAGCTGACGTCACTGCCTAGCTACGACGCCACGCCTACTTTCCATAGCGACCACCTCTCCGCCAGAGGAGGAGGCTGGGGTCCACAGCCTGTCATGAAGGAGGTTCACCAATTAAAATCGTGTTTGAACTAGACTTTTCCTTGTAATTTCATTAAATGTCAAGCAAAATAAAAATGTTCCTTCTGTCTGGTATGTGGTGAATACTTGGTCCAAGGAGGCCTGGAATTTCGTCATTTTAGGGGCAAGGCCACTTGGCCTTTGGTGTTGTCAACTTTTTGAGGGCACAAAGGCCAAACATCGGGCCAGGAAGGTCATAAAATAAAAAACAATGATTTTAAGTCTACAGTCATGATCAATTTAGCTTAAGGGTTAAGGGTGATTAAGTTTTTTTAATATATAAAATTCCCTTCAATTAAATAAATCAGGAATCTGTTTATTTAACAGAATTGCATAATCTTTTAATAATAAATAATTATCATATATCATATTATCATTCCATTAACTCCTTTGCTAATCAATCATATTCTTTCAATCACATTTTAAAAACAAGGATATCTAAATCTGTACACCAAACTAACGAGGAACTGATCATTTATAAATGTGTGTGGAAAATCACTAAAGGAAACTATTTGGTTATTTCTCCATTTCGCTGAAGCATACGGCTCTTGATCTGTTGGACGGCAAATAAAACAAACAGTAAATCTAAAACAAACTATGAAACAACAGATAATGTAATTTGTGTTTCATGAGGTTTTATCTAGTTATATGATGGCAAACAAGGTTTAATCAGCTTTTTTTTTCAGTTCTCCAAGATCATTAGATCATATGTGAAGCTCTTCAGATGTCTTTTATGATTTTTTTTTCACAATTTGAACCAATCTCTGCAGACTTGGTACTACTTTTTTTTTCTTTTCTTTTTTTTTACCATATCACAACAGTTTTATTACAGTGAAAACTCTTGATTTCATTATGAAGTGCTGAAATGGATATTTGAAAAAAACAGATGGTTGCTTTGTAGTGCTAGAACAGAATTTTTCTACTCTCTGGTTCTTTTGCCTTCTGTGTGAAAAAGAAAAAAGTAATGTATCAAAACATTTCATGTATCAAAACTAATGTTTAATATAATTAGGATACTAAAGGTGAGTGTTAATTAAATACTCATTTAAGAAATATATTTTGGGTGTGTTCACTGACAATGAATAAAAATAATGAATTATTAAATCATTGTGAAATGCCTGTGGTGCTGCTACATACTGTGATGATAGGCAGCTTGCACGTGATCACTACAAAAAACTTGATCATTTTGAGATGTTTTCTTTGTTTTGTATATTTTCCATTTCCTTACTCCATTTGAGTATTTTAGCAGACCTGGACCCGGTTGTTCAAAAGATTTAATCGGGATAAAAGTTATCCGGATTGGATCAAATCTTAAAAATGGGTTGTTCAAAGAAACAATCTCCCATTTATCTGGATAAAACCTTCAGTTTGGGTTGTTCAAAACTTTGAGGTAGGATTGGGAAACATTTGATCCAGAAAAGCTGGATTATTCTGATCCCAAGAGAAGGGTGGATTCAGTGAGGATTCCCTGAGCAAAATATAACGAAACTAACTTAAAACTGGTTAAATAATACATCTGTATCATGTAGCGTTTATATACACATTCAGTTTTGATTAGCATTTGGTTTGTTCAGCATTTGCAAAGATAAATGAGATAAAGCAGACAGCATCTCCCTGGTGAACTTGTACAGTTAAGTGAACAAATAGTAAACAAGAATTAAACAATCTTCCAAATAATTTAATATGAACAAAAATGGTCTATATTTAACTTTTGTGTCTCACTAATAATAATTATAGTGACATAGTTAAAAATGATTTTAAACAATTGCATCTCTTATCGCACCCCCGGTCAGTCCCTCATCCTGTTGCAGGATTTTCTGGCTCCTCAATAAGTTTAGGTGCATTATGAACATCGTAAATGTGTGGATTTAAGGAGTTGATTATATAGGAAGGGCCACCGGTTCCTCGAAGAGAAGAGGAAACATCTATTCTGGATTTGATCTGTTGTTGAAAAGTAAGGTGGATCCTCACTAGGAGAGCCAGCTGTCAGTTCCACAGGACCTCAGAAAAGAGGCTAAAGCTTCCTTTGCCGACCAGCAGGGGCGGTTTGTCCATAAGGGTGATAGTGCAACGTGCAAAGAAGGGGGAAAAAAATAAAAACTCCACTGAAAACTTTCTGAACACTTTGGTCTGCTGTAGAGCTTGGTCTGCCTGTATGTCCCTGTCCAATCAGCATGAGGCCATACTACTTGGAGTACGGCCCCTTTTGGGGCGATTTTCAACGTGACGGAAATCGCCCCAACTGCTCTCATTATTATCTGTGTAGAAGTTGTTGTTTTTTTTCAAATTGCAGGCACATTATGCAATGTTTATTGGTTTCGGGAAGGCTTGCAGTTGCGTGCTTTCGTCATACGCATTATCCAGCCTGGCCAGTTGCGTGGACGGAGAAGCTAGCTGCATTCAAGATCAAAGAAAGCTAATTGTCAGAGCAATTCCATTATTTCTTTGAATGTATTTCCCTTTAGCTGTCAGACTAACGAAAATAAATTGGCAACCAAACAATTAGGACCACCAAATTTAAATATCAAGCAAGTTTCCATAAAAGGTGGGAAATCTTATGAAATCGAGGATTTTCGTGTCAGTGGTATGAACAGAAAAACTGGCCAGCAGACTGTGTGGTCGCCAGTGCGTTGTTCTGCTACCCATGTATTCTGTTCAACCCTGATGGCGGTACGACGGCCTCCATCTCTTGGACAACTACAAGAGTTACTGACATGCACCATTTGTCTGAAAAGGTGAAGAAACACAAGTCGCCCAAGATTCATTTGGATAGTTGTTTAAAGTTTTCAATTTTTGGCCATGTGAACATGGCTACTGAACTGGATGAGAGCTACCGGGTAGCAGTTCACCATCACAGCGATGAGGTGAGCAGAAACCGACACATCCGGGCTCGGCTCATTGATTGTGTGAAGTTTTGTGGAGTTTTCTCATCTGAGTTAGTAAAGGCGAATGTGAGGGCTCAAACAACCCTGGTTTCTTTTGTGGATTAGTCGACTTAGTGGCGTTGTTGTTTTCAAGGGAACGTCAAAAACCATCTAAAATGAGCTTCTGGAGTGCATTTTTTCCAAATCCAATCAGAAATTGGATATTTCAAAACCAGATTTTATCCAGAATATTTGAATCCTGATTTGTAAATCCAATCCTACCATTGATCCAAATCGTTTGCTCTTTTGGGTATTTCAAAATTTTAGACCCAAATCAGGATCATTTTGATCCTGAAAACAGGGATTAAAATAAACCCACCTTAGAGGTGGATCTCATGTGTAAAACATAATGAGGTTCACAGTTGCAGTCACTAACTACACATATTTCCCTCTGAATCCTATAAATAAAATAACTCTGTTCATATGGAGTATACAATATTATTATGATTACACAATATTTTTGAAAAATGAAATGTTTCATACACATCATATGACATTGCTTAATTCACTACAAAAATGCAACATGGGGTGGTTATTTCCATGAAGTAAATTATCTTTGCTTGAAGCAGCGTTTTTTTATTTTAAAGATTTGAAGTGTGTAACAAGGTTTTTAAATTGTACCCATACACAACATTTTATGTTCCAGCAACCTCACCGTACACAAATTAAGACTTAATTTGTAATTACCATCCCTAATTGTAAAATAGATGGAATTGTAAAACAGAATTTACTGACAGACAAATCCATGCAAAGTTCTGAAATTTTGAGTATTTTATTATACATTTGTTCCAAAAATGTGATTTATTTTACAAATTATTTCTGTTTATGCCCAGTTTTAATGCTGGGCTAAAAAACAAACAATTTCCTCTATATTACAGCACTGTTCACGTTAAAGATGGAATGTTTCAGCATTTACCAATTATGAATAAAAATGATGCCTTTGCCAAGTGTTGAATCTATTTACAATCATTTGAGTATGTTACAAAAATAAAACACTTTTAGAAAGGAGCTTTGTTGACTTGTGTCTAGTACATTAAAATGATTTAATTAATAACTGTTTATTGATATGGAAATGGTAAAGGTATTCACACACAATGCTGTTACTCATCTACAGCTTCTCCTGTAGCTGAACATACTTTTGAGTTAAAAACTTGACTTAAAGCCTGGTTTCTGCTGTTTGCAGAGTGAGTGTTGACTTCTACAGAATAATATTGATCAGACAGGCATGCAAGACAAGTTCTTTTGTGTCATCATGTCCAGTTTTCTGTCTATGATCCAGTGGGAGGGACTGATTTGTAAATCTCTATCCAACAGGATATGGATCATTTTGATCCAATCTACCAAAGCTTTGAAATACCCAGATATCAATCTCACAGCCATGGATCTGAATCCAGGGATTTAGAAATACAGATTATTTTGATCTGGATTCAAATTTTAGAAATACTGGGCCCAGGAATCGCATTACAGAGGAGGTCAGGTCGGCTAGGTTTGTAGCCATCCAAGCTGATGAACCCACTGACGTTTCAACACAGACACAGCTTGTTCTTGTGGTGAGGTACGTTGATGCGCAGCATTCGGTGCAAGAGCGCTTTTTTGAGTTTCTTCCTATTGCAGATACCACATCGAATACAATTTCTGACTGTGTTTTCCGACGGTGACAAGGAGAAACTCATAGCGCAAGCATATGATGGAGCCAGTGTGATGAGAGGAGAGCAGGCTGGTGTGCAGCAAAACGTGCGCAAGCATTACAGAAATGCCCATTATGTGCACTGTTATGCACATCAGCTGAATTTGATAACGCAGCAAGCTACTTCTCACATCCCAGCAGTGAAAGGTTTTTTTCTGATCTGGGCGGTATAGCCAGTTTTTTTACTCGTTCACCAAAACGCACAAACATTCTTGACCAGATAGTTGCAAGAAGGTTACCAAGACATTCAGCCACGAGATGGAACTTTAGCACCAGAACTGTCAACACTGTGTATGAGAACCTGGATGAACTCTTACAGTGCGCTGAGACCATAAGGGTATCTGGTTCTTTTGACAGAAACACACTGGCTTCCTTTTTCTGCAGCTGTTTCACAAAATCATTGCATATATTGTACCAGTATGTATTGTACCAGAAACTGGGGATATTGATGCAGCCTTCATCAAACATGCCCTCAAGAGTTTCACAAGCAGTGTGCAGGCAATAAGGTAAAATCAGACCATTCTTCTCAATAGAAATTTTTTTTCATAGTGCTAAAAAATAAGTTGTAGAGCTATATTATTATTATTGAAAAATATTTCTATTGTGAAGAAAATACAACCACCTTTTCCTATGATTTCTGATTCCATACACTTTGATATTTAGATGTACTAACAGAAATTGTTGGTTTGCCATCAGAGATTCATCTGAACAGCAGCAGCAAGAAGCTACAGGAGCCACAAGACCAAGGAGAGCCTTAGAAGAAGAGGAGAAGCAGAGACTCTTTAAAGAGGTCTGTGATACAATCCTGACTCACACTGGCCACCTTGTGAGTGCCACACTGCCAGAAGTGCAGATGTTTGAGCAGCATTGCCACACATTTCCCATTGAGGCTCTTAATGCCACTGTGAGCGCATACCCCATGTTGAACAAGCAAAAGCTCAAGACAGAACTGTCTCTTGTTTATGAGAATCCCAAGTTCAGAGGCTGCTGTGGGGCTCTAGCTTTGTACCAATTTCTTCTGAGATACAACTGAGACTGTGGCTGTTTAACATCCTGATAACCACTCCCATGACAACAGCTGAAGCTGAGAGGTGTTTCTCAACATTAAAAACGCAATGAGCCAGGAGTCTCTAAATGCACTGGCCATGCTTTCCATGGAGAGGGAGAAAAGTTTCAATACAAGTAATGCAAATTATTTGGACATGCTGCTCGCTCATACAGATCCCTCTCAGTGAGCATTAAGGCTGAATGTATTGTGATAATCTTGTGACTTTTATGGGCTTAAACAAAGCAGGGTTATTAATAAGTCTTTAAAAGACTTGTGGAGAACTTGACAACAAGATGTTGGAGATCCATTTTATTTGAGTCCAGTGTGTTGCAGCAGGGAAACTGCAGGACAGTAGCTCACGAGGACCAAAGTTGGAGATCCTTAGGTTACACAACAAAGGCCATGTATGGCGTTGATTCTCTCTGAGAAGACGCACACAATCAATTTACTGTGGATGTTATTTTTTTCATGAAAATCTTTTCATTGATCTGTTTTTATGTGAATATGTTTATTAGTGTTCTATTTGTTCAGGGCCATTTAATAGAGTTTGTATGAAGTAATACAAAGAATTGATGTTGTCCACTTTCTGAATTAGTCAAAAGTTTAACATGATAGGTATAAGCTTCAAAAACTCATTTGGTGTATACAGACCAGCTGACAGACTTGCCTGGGCCTGGGACAAGAAAATATTAGATGGGCTGAACTTTCCTTGTGGCAAACTCCTCTATGATGTCCAGTTTTTTGGCAAGTTAAGGCTCTATGGACAGCATTACCAAACCGTTGAGCCTCTTTTTTGTAACTTAATTGTTTACCCACCAACTGGGAGCACTATCTAATATGGATAAAATTCATTTTAACCCATTTAACAATTAGATTATTAAAATCTGAATCCACTGTTCATTCACGGTCGCTTTAACACACCACCCCGATATGTTGTCAATTCAATATTTACAACTTTAGATTTGATGCAAAATCCTCATTATGTAAGAACTACAACTTATAGCTGCACCATGCAACTGAACACAAAACAACGCCATGATTGTCGTTTTCTCTTGACTCTTGAACAAGGGTTGGAGAATAAACATCTGTTTTGTGTATCAAATATCCTACTCAATAAAGCTGAACTAGTTGTTATGCTACTTCTAGATAATATATTTTTTTAAAAAGGTGAATATTATGTTTCATTTTAGAAATCTAATCTTTTATTAAATACAATGGCTGCAGCCTAGTACTGGTTTTCCATTCATCAGAGGGTTTGAAATAACATGATTGCTTCATATTTCAAATATATTGTACAGCCAGATTGGTAATTATTCAGTAACTAAATTATCTATGGTGAGACAAAGTGAACATCCGGGTTTAATTAAGATACTCTTGCAAGATGTTCTGTAATTTTACAGTTTCCGCATGCCCACGATTGACACCAAGAGAAGCCAATAGGAAGAAGAGAAAGTAAAAAACAAAACATTCCCAGAAAAGCAGCAAATGGTAACATCTAGTTATTTTGACCCCTGGTGAGGATTTTTGGGGCACATCGAACAGGGAGGAGAGTTTGGAGAAAATCCAAGATGCGCTGGTCTGAGGAACTATTTTCTCCACCGGCATGGGGCCACTTTTAGATCACATTACTTCTTCGAGTTATGCATAACTTCTCATTTTATTCTTTATCTAATTTATATTTTTCATATTTTTATATTCTTATCACCGTTTGTTTTCTCCATTAATAAGGTTTATGATTCAACACCCTTAAGATATATGTTGTCAGGTTGATCTTACATTTACAAATAATAATAACAACAACAACAAAATGACAAATAACGGAACCTTTTTAAAAAAACAACAACTTTATTTACAGTTCATTATTAAACTTTTGGCTCTAGTAGTGTAGAAATTCATTCAAATGTAAAGAAATAATGAAAATACTAAATATTTCAAATCAATCAATAATTACACAAATAACTCAATAAAATAAATAAGCAAACACACGATCAAACTAGTTTGAGCAACTCGATCTGTGACGAGATAACATCCTTCCGGTCCATTGTTGATAGTGTCCTTAGCAACCAACGTAGCAACAACAAAGAACGTAGTATACCCACAATTTCGTTGAGAGACCTGAAAGAATGTACGTTGAAGCGAAGAAACTACGAATTGTATACATAAACTGAACGGATATTATGACAATAAAGTGTAGATTTGTTGCTAAAAAAGTTATCAAAACGAAGCTAAAGCCACAATCTATCTTAAAATATTGCAAATTCCACCAAAAATTGAAAGAATGTCCGCCATGTTTTCCGTTCATGCCGGGAGAAACTCAGCAGTCACGTGACCCAAAGTATGCCCATAGAAATGAGTGGAAAAAATTTAATGTAGCGATACTACAATTTCAGAGGCCTTATTGTGAAATGGCTACGTTTTGCGCTATGGACCAACGTAGGTATTACACGATCTGGAGTGTGACTGGGTTGTCAACAGAATATTAGTTTATGAGTGACGTAACAGCTGGTCATTTTTTTTGCTCATTGAACCACAATTCAAAAACAATGTTCAAACAAAATTTTTATTTATATATATGTGACAGTGAGGGTCCTGTCGGTATGCCTCTGATTGATCATGTGCCCTGGCTACTTGGCCACAGGGATATCCCTTTGGCTGACTGGTCAGCGCGCATGACTCTCACCTGGGAGGTTGTGGGTTCAATCCCTGCCTGGGCTCTCCTATGTCCTGCCACATCCTGGCGCTTGCAAGTAGGGTCCATGTATCATGGATTACAAATAGGTGGTTACATGCGTCAAGCACGAAGACATGCTTGTGGAAAGAGGGGGAGAGATGTGACAGTGAGGGTCCTGTCGCTATGCATCTGATTGATCATGTGCCCTGGCTACTTGGCCACAGGGATATCCCTTTGGCTGACTGGTCAGCGCGCATGACTCTCACCTGGGAGGTTGTGGGTTCAATCCCTGCCCGGGCCCCCCTACGTCCTGCCACATATAGGTAGGTAGGTAGATAGGCAAGTAGGTACTTTATTGATCCTGTGAGGGAAATAACACTACTTTACTTTTTTTCACTTGTGACTTAGTCATCCAGAGAGCATCAGCTTCTTTGTTATTCACTTTATTTCTATGGTTATTATCCAAGCTTGTTTGGATTCTTCCCTTGCACATCATCTTGCAATCATTCACTTTCTTTGAATCACAAATCTATTGATAGCAAGCTAACATTTGGCAAACCAGCTGAATAATATATAAATATAAATAAAGTATTTTTCATTTCATTTCATTCATTTCATTTCATTTCATTTCATTTCATTCATTTCATTCATTCATTTCATTTCATTTCATTTCATTATGTCAAACTCATTTAATAAGATTCACAAACCTGTATCATCACCTGCTTCATCACAGCTGGTGTTGTGTATATGTCTATAGTAACTTTGCCGACACCACTGTAACTTCCAGCATCTTTATTGCTCTTATGATGGTTCAGCCATACATCTCAGGCATTCATTCATTTTCTTCTTCTGCCGAACATTTACACAGACAACAAGTAAGTGTTTTGCTTCTTCTACACAATCTGGTAAAACATGACATTAACAATGAACAATGCCCCCCTAGCGGCAACATGTAAACATAATTTCCACAATACTACTTCCCTCTCCCATTAAACTTATAGATGGTAATCCTGTTCAGAAACACTTTTTGTTATACTGGGTGAAATGGTCCTTTCACCCTGAGTAGTCGTCAATACATTATGTATTCATTAAAAGGAACGAAAAAAGTCAGACCTCTGTGAGAGCTGCAGGCTTGCAAAAACTCTGACCAATCCCTGCCATTCGGTCCGAATGGAAAGAACCAATCAGATGCCTTCATGTCGCGTCCTGTCCACGCTCCCTCTGTGTGAAATGTGCTCACGGAGCATTGACGGGGAGCTTAAATGAAGTGCCACTTTCAAATCGTGCTTGCTTGCCACTTTCAAATCGTGCTTGCTCTCCAGGAAGGGGAGGAGTTTAGAGTAGGTGCCACTTTCAAATATTGCTAGCTCTCCAACATTACCAACTCTAGCTTTAAGGAAGAAGTATGTAATTTTACAGAAGGGTCAGTACAAATTGATGTTTTTCTTTTCCGTTAACATTTTCAACATTAACATTTCCCTTCATAGTTAGCACTTTACTTCAGCTGAAAATCATTCAGATAACCTGGTAACTTTACTTCCCTGATTGATGTTCTCCTCTGAGGAGTTTGGGTTAACACTGCATCATGTTTGTTTGTATATCAGACACAATTTCTTCTGTTGCTACCTTCTCCCCCTTCTCATGCCTGACAGTCACCCACGGCTTAATTTGAGCCGGATCCAGCCGGAACATCCTCATCTTGCCACCTCCTCTTAACTTCATTCGTTGTTCTTCTGGTTTTTCCAACTGCATTTACTTCTTTGCAGATATTTTCCCATATTGCAGTCATTCTGGTGGCACTTAGATTTTTTTTCTCGAGCTCAGCAATATTTTTATTTGCCTCCTCTACTAATATTTCAACCTCAATTGGATCGAAT
>JBBBVU010000010.1:3256215-3268713 GCA_037177055.1 Atherinosoma microstoma
ATTCTTATAAATTGGAATAATTTTAGCAATTTTCATTTGATTTGGAAACTGACCTGATTTGAAAGACAGATTGAAAACATGAGTTAATGGTTCTACTATTAAATTAATTACATTTTTCACTAAATTCATATCAATATCTGTCCAATCAGTTGATCTTTTATTTTTAAATCCGCTCACAATTTCCAATATTTCATTTTGGGCGACGTCAGACAAAAACATGGAGGACACATTCCTGCTGATGTTATCACAACTTTGTTTATTGTTACTTTTAGAGGAAGTGATGTCACTGGCTAGCTTACATCCGACATTTACAAAATAGTCATTGAATTCATTTACTATCTCTTTAGGATTTGTAATTAGGTCTTTGTTGTCATTTCTGATAACATGACTGACTGATGGGAAAACTACGAGAAAAACAGTGATGGCAAATAGCAATGAAGATGACAATGAACTGGCAGAGAACAAAGGAAACTGGGCAGAGGATGTAGTGAGGGACTAATTAGTAATGAGAATCAGGTGTGGCATTCACCAGCTGATAACCAGGTGTGTTATGAATAGGAAGCAACCTTAAATGGGGAAAATTTCTACAAAATGAAAACAAGCTAAACAAAGACTCAACCTGAAAAAAAAGAACACATCAAATGCAGATCCAACAAGAACATTAACTTGCAGTTCATACTTAATTCTTTATTTAAAACTACTCTAAATGTCGTGCCCCTTTATTGTAAAATTATTCTTGTTCCTGCTTTCAATTGTTGCTCATATAAAACACTTTTTACATTTTAAGACACGTTTTTCATAGTTGCTTTTTATCATAATCTGCTCATTGAATATTCCCTCAAATAATGACTTGCTATTCATTAAGCACAGTTCTTTTGGAGATATGAGCTTTGAACTGTGGCTGCTGGTTCATTTACTTGAACGAGCTGCAAAGAAGTTGATCAAATCCACCTGAATGTAATCTACACACGCCTCCAGGGAGCCACTAATCTCCTTTGGTTTAGAAATGAATGAAATTAAATGAAAAATACTTCATCAGTCACAAAGAGAAATTGTAATGTAGTAGGTTTTTTGTTCTTCTTCTTGTTTTTTCTTGGTTTCAATTAAATCACAATGACTTCTATGGATGGATGGATGGACTTCTATGTTCTCCCAAACTTTTGGATGAACCTGCAACTCATTGACCCAGTGACAGACAAGATGCTTTGTTTAGCATTTTAATGTAAAGAGGAAACTTTCTTTGTTAAATCAAGCCATAAACATAATGCAAAACAATAAAAATGACCATCCCTGTGTACACATGAAGCCGCAGGAGTATTGTTCAGATGGTTTTTACTCTAAAGCTGCATTTTTTTTATCTGTAAAGCTGCAAATGTCATTGGGATGCTAAAGGAGGGTGTTCCCTTGGCATTCCAGTGGGTTGCAGGTGGGATGTTTTGAGTATCTTGCAATCATGCCAGGGGACATTCTTTCTTTTGTAAAAAATTGGTCTCATCATTTCTCCTCAAAATGAACTACAATTACTGTTGTAGTTCCTTGAATTTAACTGTTTGGAGGAAGATAGTTCCTTTGCTACTAATCAAATTAAAATGTGATCAGATCAAGATTGTTGGCAGGGACGCTTATACAGTTTTTGATCCTCCTTCATGTAGTTCCTCACTTCTCATCACACTAAGTACCAGCTTAGCTGGAGAGACAGCCAGTTGTGCTCTGAACCATTTCAGGAGTTCAGACATACATCAGCTCTCTGCTGCTCAGTTGAGTGTGTTTTTTAGCTTAGCTGCTGTTACAGAGGAGCTTGTTGAAGTGAAGTCTGTCTACCTGATGTGCTCTGATGTTATCTCTGCAGGCAGTCATTCAGTCTATAAAGCTGATTGATGCCTGGCTGCTGGTGCCTCTCCTTAATGAGGAAGTTGATCCTCTTACACAGAACCTCTGCTGAACACTCATGTTTCCATCGGTTAAAAGACGTTCCTGCTATATATTGTAACCACGGCTCACTTCTCTAAACATTAAAGCACTCGAAGGAGAAGCAATGGTTGTGAGTGTGGAGATATCACTGGAGGTAGCTAGAGAACATGAGTTTATGATTGCGTTTTAATTTTATAATAGAAACTGTTTCAAAAGTTAGTGAAAGAAATGATTTATAAGTAAGCTGTGACTTTAGGGTTTGATATCCAATCATTTAGAATATCAAATAAGTCATTTGGATTATTAAATTCAATTCAGTTTTTTACAGACTCAGGGTCCAAGATGAAAAGATGAATCCACGTTGGGAAAAAAACAGACATCTTAGAAAATATCTGTCAGCACCCACAAGAGAACAAATGCACCAATGCCTCCACAACTGGGATTAGTTTTGTATAGTACTAAATTGTACATTAGCTAGTCTTATAATAATTTGATTCTCTGAAGAATATAGGCGACAATTAAATCTAAAAAAAAATTAAAAAATTAATTTTACAATTAAATCCACCAGGAAAGTGACCCCAGCAGTTACAAACATACTACTTGTAATGCACTATCTCGGGTTCTTCTGCAATAACCTCATGGCATCATTATAAGCTCAAGTCTCTGTAGACTATCCCCTCTGTAATTTGACCACAAGTGTGCCGTATAGAGTGGTGTACAGCATATACTATACAAAGATATCTTCACTCCATCTGTACATGCACTGAACTTGCATAGAGGAATCTTTCCTTGTGCAATCATCATGTGGCATCGTCTGTAAAAGTCCTCATCATCGTTCATTTGTTCTAGAATAAAATGTTCAATTTAGTTAACCTTATTATAGATGGTAAGATTGTTCTCAGACAACTTCAATCAAGGAAGGTTTAGACATTCATCTTCCTTGTTCAATGTTGTTTCATTCACGATTGTGGTTAGTGGTGAAGTGTTGATGCTTAAATGTAACACCCAGTACTTTTCTAAGGTTACGTTCACACTGCACACATAAGTGCCTCAAATCTGACTTTTCCCCCATATGTGACCCTGAGCTGTAGCTCAGGAGGAAGCATAGTTGTCTGCCAACCAAAAAGTCAGTGAATCAATTTCAGGCTTCCCCTGAATTCATGTGTCCTCAGGCAAGACACTGAACCCCACGTTGTCTACCGATGTGTATAACGGGGTATGAATGTGTATGATGGGTTAAAGCACTTTGTATCTTCCAATGGAAATGCTGTATGAGTGGGTGTGTAAATATGACATGTAGTCAGAGCGCTTTGAGTGGTCATGTGACTTGAAAAGCACTGTACAAGTAAAGTCTGTTGACCATTTTTATGACAGTCTCAACAGCATAAATCAGATTTTATCAAATTCAACCCAGGCCATTTTAAAATGTGGTACTAAATCACTATATAAGTGCATTCCATTTACCAAATTGGATGCATATCTAATCATTTTCAAAGTGACCTCATCTAAACTTTCATGTCGCATTTCATCCAACTTTCATTTCTTTGAGGTGAGACAGACATTACTCTGTGCTGGAGGAGGTGGGGTGAAACAAGATTGAATGTAAATAATAGACAGAACAAGATCATACTGTTATTTTCTCAGCTCTGATTACACAACTCTAAAACTGATACACACACTGACATGTAGCATCTGTATTTACCTCTGTAAACATATTGTGCTGCGTGTGATATGTCACATCTTCTTCTGCACATTAGGGGTGTGTATTGGCAAGAATCGATATACTATACGATATATATCACAATTCAGGGGCAACGATACAATATATCCTGATATATTGCGATACTATGGGTAAGATGATACATTGCGATTTTTCTTTACCAGAATTTAACTTACTAAATGAGAACAGAGGATCGATATTTCACTACAGAAGAAATAAAAACACTTGCTCGTAATATACAAGATGAATAAAAAAATTAAAATCAGCCTCATCAGTGAAGATCTCAACTACCCGTGTAGCATCAGACATACCACCACTTAGTGCAATATAAAAAGTATGTAGCTTGATATATGACAAATATATGAACAATGGTCATAAATATAGAATATTTCCATTTTTGACCAAAGTGTTTTTTTAACAGGAAGTATGCTTGGTGCAAAGTAAAAAAAAATTACACTTTTACTGTTTTCCTTTTAACATTATACATCTATATAAATCTAAAATTAAAGTGCTTCGGATTTTACAAGTAAACTTTAACAAAAAGTCAAGTTTAAATGCAACACACAAATGAACCACCAATGTGTAATGTTTGCATACCAATCTTTTGATTTTGTGGAGAGAAAAAAAAGAAACATTTGATATCGGGGTTTTGAATATCGATTCCACCACTGTGTACTGTTTATATATATAACAAATTGTTGATTTTGAAAATGATTTTTTTGAAAAAAATTTCATTAGAAAAAAAAAATCGATATTGTGGTTTTGAATATCGATACAATATCATCACGCAAAATATTGCAATATTTCAGTAAATTTATATTTTCTTACACCCCTATGCACATACAGGTCACTTGACATCCATAGATAGAGTCTGATGGTGGTTGCATTTAATTAAAATTTTTAACAGTGTGTAAAACAAAAAATTTAATTGAGCATTAAGACCTGCAGTGTGAATGTACATAAGTCTTCTGAAAGATGCTGTTTTTGTCATAGCTTACAACCAGGTCAGGAAAGACAAACAAGAACAAAAGTATGTCGTTAAAAACACAAAAAAACGTGCAAAAAGAAAAACAAACAAAAAAACATCAAAAGATATCTACAACTCGGATTCCAGACAAGTTGGGACGTTGTTTAAATCTGAACAAAATGAAAACTAAAAGACCTTCAAATCACGAGCCAATATTTTATTCACAACAGAACATAACATAGCAGATGTCTATACTGAGAAATTATCAGTTTTATGCACAAAGTGAGCTCATGCCAAATGTGATGGGGTAATTTACCCTGTCGATGCTTCCTACCTGCATAAATTCCAGTTTGATTTTCTAGTTTGACACCTGTGACGTTATTTTGTAAGACCATACCTACAGATCTATTTTTCGATAGCATAAAACTGTGAATTGTTTCCTTTATGGGTCAGATGGAAATTAGCACCTTGCTACATCCCGTATATTTATGTCAATATTGTTCATCCAACACTGTCCCACTCAAATAACTGATTAGATAAAAGAAATAATAATAATATGTGTAGTATTCTCTTCTCATGGGGTAGCACAGATCAACAGATATACCTATAAATTCGGCCCACAGTAGGTAGCACATTTTGAGAGAACACTGACCACGTTTAAAAAATAGCCTCATGGGTAATAAAAACCCATCAAAAACAAATTATTGAGGAAGTGCACCCTAAAATGTGTTTTTTGAGCTGTAAGCAATATAGTATTACTTACTTGTAATGAAAACCACCAATACTTATCCTGAAATTTGTATTTTTTTTAAATATCTTTTAAAAATCAGGATTTTGTAGGTCAAACGGTACTCAAACCCCCCCTACAGGATAAAACCAGGTTTTGGTTTTCATGATGTAGACCTAAACGCAGTGTACATCTACGTCACGAGAAAATTAAAAAAGGAACTCACGGCCCCTCCCTCCAGATGCAAAAAAAAAAAAAAAGGGCGGAGCTGCTACCTCTTTGAAAATGATAGATACACATTGCTGAATCTTTCAGTATGATTTATAAAACCTACTACCAGACTCAGAATGTCTACAGCCACTTTGAACTTGGTCGATTCAGATCACAAGCAGTGACGGACTGGTTGCGAGCAGTCCGTCAGTGTTTGCGACCAGTCTGGTGTTGCCAGAAGCAGCGACCGAGTCTGGCCCACTCCACAGTGGCAGCAGTCATTGACAGCGGCCAGCGGTCATGGGTCAAACTGATCTGGTTCAGGTCAGGACCACCTTGTTCTTCCACTACTGTAGTATCTAACTGAGGGGATTCTGGAGGGGAAAGTCTTCCACCTCAAAAGACCGTTCTGTGCTGTAAGTACTTTGTAAATCCGTATCTCTTTCCATCTCTCGCCTGAGCTGCTGACTGTCGTTCAAACATTTCTGCCTGCCGACTTTGCGTCCTGGTGACACCCCAGCCTGCTAAATCCCACATCCCCACACCTCGCAGTTTGTGGCATTTTTCAAAGTTTGGTAGTGGGTGGAGTAACACAAAAAGCAGGGGGTGTAGTTACACTTTAAAATAAATTGATGAATAGCTTGGCAATTTGCCCTTTCCTGCTGGTGTATGTGACCATGATGAATTAGTTGAATATGAAGGAACATTAAAATACCATTAAAAAAAACAAACCAAAAGAAATGCCCAGGTAGAACTGTTAACAGCAAAACGAAGGTCTGTGGTAGCAAACCAGCTAGCATTAACTGTCAATTGTGCCAAACTACACTTGACCAAGAGTTGAAATGCAAACGGAGTAAGTCCACTTGTGTCCAACAAAGTTACTCCCTTGCAAAATGGAAAGTTATGTACAGCAGACATGTTTTGGAGATAGAGGACAGTGGTTTGTTAGATATTTTAAAGGCTGCATCTCCTGACAAAACCTATAAAATGTTGTGAGGATCACAGTTGTGTCTAAAATGCATCAACATTATTTCCTGAAAAGAAACCAAAAGAACATGTAGTGGTCATATATCAAAGCTGTTGAGGAGATCCATTTAATTTGAATCAGGTGCATTGGAGCGAAGAAACATCTACAACATGCAGGGTAGTGGCCCTCAAAAATAACACTTGTCTCTAGTGTCAGATATAGTAAATAATGGACAGAACAATATCATATTGTTGGGTGCATCACTTCTTTAAGTGATCGCTGGACATTCAGGATTTTTTTCCAACCACTTTTCTTCCTCGAGGACAATGGTTCCCTACTATCCTTCCAGTTTTTAATCATGCATTAGAAACTTCATTACCCAATTTTAATGGTTTCTGCTTCTCTCCGTATGTTTTCTCTGCTTGATGCCAATGATTTGACCCTTCTTAAATAGACTAACATCTTTTCCATGACGGCGGGATGTGTCTTTCCACATAGTTGTTTAAGAAATGAGAAGCTACTCATTGCATTAGTTGGGGTTAAATAACTTGTTGCCAGCTGAAAGATAATCAACCATGCAGCAATTATCCAATAAGATGCTCATACCTATTTGCTTTGTTAAATCCAGGTGGCAACTCTTTTTTTTTTGGACAGGCAGCGTAGGCTTACTGTATATGCTAGTACTATTGTGATCAGATTTTATTGGCACTAACTCCCAGTCCTGTTGTGCTCTTGAGCCAGAGATTTGATGCATGATGTGGGAAAAGAGAAGAAAGCAGACTGCTATATCTGATTGTACCGTAAGGAAATAAATCGTCATTGACAAGGGAAGATCTCAGAAAGAAAGATTGCTTTATAGATTAGTTTACGTTTTTTGCAGTAATTGAAAGTTTTTATGTGAATTAGCTTTTTTATGAAAGTATAAATTATTGAAAATAAACATCAGTTTGAGTTGAAAGAACTCCCTCTCCCAACAGGTCTTTGCTGTCTGTCACTGAAACTCAGTCTCTATATGAATAATGCATCCGTGGAAATCTGCTGTCAGCTACCGGCTGATGGAAGTCCTCATCAGTGAGATGAATGATACAGCGCTGACCGCAGGAAAGCTGCAGAAATTAAACAAGAATGAAGGATGGCTTTGATCTGATGACTGGACAGCTAGATGTGATATGATGGAGAGATAGGACTGTGTTTAACAGTTTTTGTTATAAGAGGGAAATCCAGTGATTAACAGTTACACCACAAGAGAGAAACAACAGAAAACATGTCCTCTAGGTGTCCAAATGATTCAATTAAATCAAGTTCGGCAGCTAGAGTTTTTTAGCTGTTACATGGATAATTTTAATAGCCTCCAGCATCTGTATGTGTAAACAGAAAATGTGTGTGATGTTGTCAATGACTGTGTCCATGCATGCTGATGTGATTGTAACAGAGGAGCAGAGGCACCGTGGACTTTACCTCTGGGGCCAAAACCAGCTAACAAGAGCTGCTTTATTAAAGATTATGTGATTAAGGAGGCTTTGAGCTGATCCACTCCGCAAGTACTTTCACTCCCCTGCCTGCTCCTGCTCATCACACAGCTGACCCTCACTGGTTTGAAAGGCCTTTGGCAAAGGAGGCTGTGTGATCAACAATAATTTGGATTCTGCATATTTAATACAGTTTAGATGGTTACTCATCTGGGAAATTCCCCTGCACTTTACAACGTTCACTGTAATGTATTATATCATGTTTGTTTATTCAGTACTGAACATGAAACTGCCTGGTATGATGCCTCTCTTATACTTCAGAATGTAATACATCTTTAACCTATATACAATGTAGTGCTGTCAGACAATTAAAATTTTTGATCGCGATCAATCGCGTGAGTGTCCTGAGTTAACTCGCGATTAATCACATATTAATCACATAAATTTTTTTTTTTATTTGATTAATTTTAATTTATTATATTTTTAATAGAGTTGTAATTTCCGAGCTACTTTGAATGCAACATAACAGCGCCTGCGAGCTCTCTGTCTCCGTAAGTCCAAGTTTCCTTTTCTATTCTTCGACCCGTGGTCTGTTTGAGTCGCCTTCTCCTGCATTATTTGGAAAACTTAGTTGATGAAATACCTCAGTCTGGTCCAGAAAAACCATCTTGCAAAACTTTAAAGCTGAACTGTCCGTGTAAAAGATCCATTCAGCCACAACCTGCTTCTGCATCCCTTTCTGATATTACCCTGACGGTGTGTGCGTTGATCACGTGTTAAAGAAATTTACGCCATTAAAGGGAAGATGCGTTAATGTTGTGCCCTTAAAAAAGGGATGATAATAGGGAGAGTAAAGAGTAAAAACCTGCACGCAGTTCTCCTGTTCACTCGTCTGTTTTAAGTGTTTATCCACATCATAACCATTCTAACAGTGAATATATATATACAGTCATATATTTCTACAGTAATTTTAGCCAATAACAGGTTTTTGCAACACAAAAACATAACATGAACTTGCTAGCATTAAGCCCTTAACGTTTGATCCTACAGCAGTCCACGAGGTCTCCAGCAGCTAGCTTGCACACCGATCAGATTAGCCAAACACATAAAAACAACACAAAAGGGATAAAATACACATTTTCCCAGAACATATAGTGAATTACATAGCGGACAAAGCTATAAACATAATGTAAGCTGTTTTTCCACTGTATATATTGAGGTAATTACCTTTAAAAAGGGATGATAATGGGGAGAGTGAAGAGTAAAAACCTGCTGTTCTCCTGTTCACTCGTCTTTATAGAGATTGACACGCCACGTGACAAACACGCAATGCATTATGGGTACAAGGGGCTGCGAAATTTAAACATAGTTTCACGTGTGAGTGTATTGAAAACCAGTTACTACTATTCCTGCGGTTTTTATTACGCTGAAGTTTTTGAATTGAGAAAAATAATTATGTTCAAGTCAAAGGCCCATGTGCTTACTGATGGGCTTGAACAGGGAAAATATTGCAGGTCCCATGTGGTTTTAGTTACATGGGTCCCAAATGTGAAGCCCATGTGGGCTGGCTATATGAGACCCATTAGGGATGTAGGTGGGCTAAGTGGGCATGGGCATAAACAGGGCAAATTTTAAACAGGGCCCTTTTTTTTCTGAAATTTGAGCCCCACATGGGCCTTCACCAAGTTGGGCCCCAGCTGAAACCCAGTCAGAACCAACTTAAAAACCCATATGGTCAAACACAGGTGAGGCCCTCATGGTAACTGCGGACAAATCCACCTGGGACCCTTATCTGCATCCCAAATTTAACCCTTAAGGGTCCCATGGGGACATGTTGGCTGGGAAGGGTGCTAGTTGTTTTTAAAGTAAGCTGGCATGAAAATGTTGAGAAATACAGCTTGTAACCAGTCTGATTTCATATAAGAATGAAGAGAAAGGGTGATATTTTTGTTCTTTTGTAAAGAGGAAGGACATGATTAGGCTAAGACAAACCCTAGCCCCAGTGTCAGCAGTCCTGACAGCTCCCACTGTGGAGCTAGCCATGCAAGTCAGGTCTGACACAAGGATCCAATCTACCACCACCACTAGACAGTAAGCCAGAACAAAGCCATTTATAAGCTCTCCCCCGAAACAACTAACTGTTTTTGGACCATTTTGAACTTGTTAAAACAAAAAGATGTTTTATTTCTCACCTCTCTAACGTGACCACAGTTAGCACAGCAGTGCATGTGAGTGTGTGTGTATTAGAGAAAGGAACACAATAATTTCCTTTCTTAGTACATGCCCCCTGATAAAGTCTTGCCCACTCTTTGACCACCCCATGTCTGTAAGTCTAGTTCCACGACCGTCCTGGAAGAAATTTTAATTTCTATTGCTACACTACCCTCTTGTGTTCTATAGTTCACAATAAGCACCGAAAACCAGCTACCGGCTAATGCAAATGATTAATCAGTCTTTTCTGTTTGTAAATCATCTAATCTGTGCTCAAAGTATGTGCCCATGCATTTGTGCCTGTGTTGTGTAGGGGTGACGAGACAAAGCCATCTGTCCCATCATTAACAAGAGCACAGGGATTATATTTTGTGGAAGAGAAAAGCCTGCCTGTTCTGCCCCATCCTGCTCTATATAAACACCGAGGCTGATCCAGCTGGGCTGCCACACTGTCGCAGCTTCACACTGACGCACACCATGCCAAGAAGGATTCAAAGAGGAAAATAAAATGCATAACACTGTGGTGCTGCTTTAAGTCAATGAGTACAATACAGCACAAATGTTGAGGCAAGTCTTCATTTGTGTTTTGACAAGAAATAAGGTGTCTGATCATCAGGAAGAAAGTATAAAAACATCTTGGCCACTGAACTGAAGAAAAAGGTGTTTCTAGTCTATTACACTTCACCTTAAAGTCCTGCAAGTTTGTTGATTCCCAGGTTGAATTTTTTTAATAAAATGAAAATAGCAGAAAAAAATCCCACTTCATAAATCCATTAGTGTGTGATGAGGTTAAATTGTTCAGTTGTAGAAAAGCTGTTACTGTGATTAGAAATGCTTCTCCAAGAAAGACTATTATGAATTGTCAAATTGTATTATTTTTTCTTAAAATACACTCACTGGACACTTTATTAGGTATACCTGTTTAATTGCTTGTTCACACAAATGGCTTATCAGCCAACCAAATGTAGACATGGTCGAAACAACTTGGTGAAGTTCAAAGTAGTTCTGAGTATTTCAAACTGGGATTCCCACACACAACCACCTCTAGAGTTTACAGAGAATGGTCTAAAAAAAGAGAAAATATCCAGTGAGCTGTAGTTGTCTGGACCAAAACGTCTTGTTGATGTCAGAGGTCAGATGAGGACCATGGTATGCAGGATAGCATCTCTGAACACACAACATGTCCAATCTTGAAGCAGATGGGCTACAGCAGCAGAAGACCGCACCGGTCCCCACTTCTGTCAGCTAAGAACAGGAAACTGAGGCTACAATTTGCAAATCCTGCCTTGCAGCAACAGTACAGGCTTCTACTGGTGCTGTAATGATGTGGGGGGTATTTTATTAGCTCATTTTGGGCCCCTTAGTACCAACATGGCATGGTTTAACCAGCACAGCCTAACCGAGTATTGTTGCTGACTATGTCCATCCCTTTATGAGCACAGTGGAGCATCTTCTGATGGCTACTTCCAGCAGGATAATACACCGTGTCTCAAAGCTCAGATCATCTCCAACATGACAATAAGTTCCCTGTACTCCGATCGCCTCCACAGTCACCAGATCTCAATCCAGTAGAGCACCTTTGGGATGTGATGGAAGCATGTGGTGGAGATTCTCATCATGGATGTGCAGCAGACAAATCTGCAGCAACTGTGTGATGCTATCATGTCAAGATGGAGCAATATCTCTGAGGAATGTTTCTAGCACTGTTGAATCTATGCCATGAAGAATTAAGACACCTACAAAGACAGAAAGGAGTCCAACCTGGTCCTTGCAAGGTGGACCTAATAAAGTGGCCAGTGAGTGTGAAATGAATATAGTGCATAAAAATCACTCTGCATGTCATAGTTTCCAGATTCAGGCCTGAATAAGCATCACACAAGTCAAACAAATATTTGTACCAGAAACCAAACTACAGTACGGTGGCAAAAAGACTGAAGATCTGCTTCTGTGCAAAAACAGCAAGAGTACGAACAAGAAAAAAAGTTGTTTGCTGAAGGAAGCTTGGTCTCTCCAAAGGGTAAAATGGAAGCCTTGTGTCTTGGTAAAAGGGTTCCTCTATGTGAAAGTGGTTTGTTATTTTACCCGCTCCCTCCACCAGTCTTGTGTCAACATGAGGCAAACAGCTGGTCAGCACAGAAAGACCACTCTGAATCACCAGCTGAAGTCAGAAATTGAGACTTTAGTAGTTCCCAACACATTTTAAATGTAAATCCATTGCAATTATGCAGTACAGGACGACGATGATGTGTGTGTGTGTGTGTGTGTGTGTGTGTGTGTGTGTGTGTGTGTGTGTGTGTGTGTGTGTGTGTGTGTGTG
>JBBBVU010000010.1:3330509-3356543 GCA_037177055.1 Atherinosoma microstoma
AACAAACCAAAAGAAGAATAAAAAGAATAAAATAGAAACAGAACAAGTTGGAATCGAGAAAAACAGACAATAGAAACAACTTATTGCTTCATACAAATCAATCATAATGGCAGTAAGAAGAAGCATAAGAGTAGTAGTAACATATGAATCAAGATCATCATAAAGATGAGGTTACACCCTACATTTGACTATAAAAAAAACTCAGAGGGAAGAGAAACAGAAATGTGTTTTCTTACATTACAGTAGAATTAGTGTTCGGTTCAGGAACCTGCTCTATAAATAAAAAGTATCTACAAGAGGAAGGAGGACCAAGGTCAGTACAAACTGATCCGGTGCCAGCTTACAGGAGCTGCGGACTTTCAGGAGTCGACGTTACTATTAAAAGACCTTTTGAAGAGGAAGGCTGAGGAAGGAACTAGGTTCTTCATGTAAAGTGTTAAATGTCAGAGAAGTGGGGGGAAAGATAAGAAGTGCAAACCATGGTGAGAATGAGGTGTAGGTTGACAATACTGTACAGCACTTCAAAAAGGGACAAGATACATTCAGGAGCCCCCCTGGCTGTGTGGGTAGAAGTCGTGTAGGAGGAAACCAAAGTGTAGATGGCAGAAAATAGCTTAGTGAAGAGAAGAATCACTGAATGATGATCGTACACAAACTCCGCTACATGTAACCTTGAGTGTTTGCTTAAAAAATTCATCATGTGGAGATGTTGGATCTGGCCTCATAATCTCCTCCTCTACATCTTTAACACATTAAGCTTATTGGATAGTTGAAACAACAGTTAATCTCTCATGCTTTGACAAATTCACATTCTTTTCCTTTTTAACATTCATTCAACTATATTTCAGGTCAGCATCTCTCTCTGTTTTAATAAAAGTTTTGTGTTTTTGTGTCCACAAAAAGAAAACTTCAATCTCTACCAGCCTGTTGGTCTCTAGCGCCCCCTGGTGCTTAGAAGTATGACAACATCTTAAAAAGTGACTTCAGCTGATAGCCCTTTAGGGTGCGGCTGGGTTTGCCTGTGAGAGCCGGGGCACCTTGTGATTTTTGTGTTTTTTTAGGGGAGGGGGTTACTTTTAAGGTGGCTGGGAGTTGCCCTACATTCTGAGCTCGGAGCCCAAATGGCTCCAAAAAAGCCCCGACCCTTACAGGCGGCCTCAGATAACGCACACCTCAGCAATTGGAAGCTTTGTCCCCTCTGACAGGGGACTGAAGAGTTTTTGTTTCTACAACTGAACGCAAGAAGTGAAGTGATGGCACCTAAAGACTGCACGCTGATGCACCCAAAAAGAAGAAAAAAAATAACCAGGGGACGCCATGACTGACCTGTTTGTAGGCGGCCCAGGATAACAGCAGACAACAGCACACTGCTTCTCTAGTCTAAATCTACACTTACTGTATATATGCACTAAAAAGCACCATACTGGTGAGGTCATGGTTACACAACAACATCAAAACACCAACTGACCACATAGCGATGGATTCCTTGTCTGTTTTTGTGTAGTTCGGTTATTTCTTTGGCACAGTTTCCGTTACAAAACCCAGCCCACGCAGCTTTCCTTTCAGTACATGTGTGAAAATGTGAGCGTGTGGATGTGAATAATGTGTGTTTGTCTGTGTGGGTGGGTTGCTTTGGTATATTCATGCTGAAAGGCTGGGTGCTGTAAGGGAAGAAGGATAGCTAGCTAGGTCAGCCTGGTCCTGCCTCGGTTTGGTTTGGGTTAGAGTGTGATTGTCGAGTTAAGTTGGAGACCACGAAGAGCCGACTACAGACAGAACCACGTTCATGCAGTGGAGCTACGGACAAATGAAAGTGGTTGCATCTATGGCTCTATTCAACTAGCCACATGGAAAGTGCTAACGAACGGGCTCATGTTAGATACTAATACTAGAATGCTCTAATATTACTTACACAATTACATGCAAATATGTGTTGATAAATACTTCAATACTATATTAATGTAGTAACTTGTCTTAAAATGTGAGATGACACACAGAGCTTAAAGCTGCACTCAGTAATGTTCCTAATGGATTTCAATGACTATGTTATATAAGCAGTTGTGTTCACCAGTCGGGGCCTGTCTGTGATTGTTCAACATCACATGTCATGAATGAGAATTTTCAAAAACAGTTTGGCTTTGATTTGTCACGTCACAGGCAGAAGCACATTTTAACAAATATAACAGATGTTCCATGCATTCATGCTAACATTACACATAAAATGATGCATCTCATACCGGAGTCTTTCAAGCAGTTACACATATTTCATACCAACTGGGGTTCATATAAATAAAAGGTATTTTCTGCATGCTAATACGTTGCAATCACTTATCCATTATATTTACTAGTGATTACTCATCGTTTCTGATTTTCTTCATTGTAACCAGTCCCACACACTTTCAGCTCCAAACATGGCTCCAAAAGCTAAAAGATGTATCCTATTACTTTTACAAATTTATGAATTTTCGAACATTCACTCATAATAAACTTTACAAGCTTAAAATTCTTGCATACATATAGCCACAGATTTCATTAAAGTTTCAAAATCCTCACAAAGACATTCATCTTTGAATGTCATATCCTGTGAATGACTAAATATGTTTAGCTCATGAGATCTGTGTGACCCAGTAAAATCTAGTGGAGAAGATTTCTTTAAAAACAAGAACAAACATGTTTCTAAACTGTTCAAAATCACCAACAACCTAATAAAGGACGTTAAAATATGGACACAAGCCTTCTCTCTCAAAATGCCAATATCCATCTAAATCTTAGCAGATGGGAAAGTCAATGCAACGTTCTCATTCAGTGCCGCGAAGCTGCATGCTACAACCGTCTGTACTCAACTTTTTCGCTTCAGCCTTATTATCCTTCATCGATTAGTTTGGAAACATGCAAAACATTTTCATGCTCAGCTAGTCAAACACAAATACAAAATTCACAGCAAAAAGATCTATTGCACATTTTCACAAATGAAATGTCATTGCATCACCGGTCACACACGTATATTTGTAGTGGTCCGTTCAGAGGACCAGACTGCAGACTGTCAGACTGAATCCAGCCTTGGGTTCAATAAAATGATGGAACTGTTTTCCATCTTTTTTCTGAGTCTGCCTAACATGCACAGCTGAATCACATTAGTCATCAGAGCCCGCGGAATGTGCAGACAGTCCAGGTGCCCTCTAATTGTAATTCAAATACACTAACACACACAAACACTGTCACAGTCTAAGCAGAATCCAAAATCTTTCTTCTAATAATTTCTCTATACTCTAAACAAAAGGTACATATCAGGATGTCAGTGTAATGGGATGCTGTCTTCTCAGTGAAGTCATCAATTTATTAGTATATGATACAATAATGAATATGCAATACGATTGTATACAGCAATTATAATAGACTATAATTACTGTATATTTGTGATGTGGCCATCATTTGTGTATCCAGCATTCATTGGATGATACTGAAGTTGGGGATATAGACCACATCCATTTTCATCAGAAATTTTCTGTGATTTTGACCGTTTTTAGAATAAAATATTGATTGCTCCATCCATCCATCCATCCATTTTCTGTACCGCTTAATCCATGCAGGGTCACGGGTGGGCTGGAGCCTATCCCAGCAAGTATATTGATTGCTGTACCCACAAATTTCTTAATATACTTGGTGCCTATAATGTTTGGTTTATCATGACCGAGAAGACTGCCCATTTTGTCAATTAGAAATCTACTGTATTGTTTGTGTCTGATTAGCTAATCATTTTTTGTTGTTTTTGTCAAATCATAATTTACCTCTTTGATGCTCTTGTGTACCGATGTAAAATTTGGCTCGTGTATCCAAACCGACACCACAAATAATGCTTATTTTCATGCAATTTTGCTACGAGGACACACTAAAATCAAAAGACGGTCTTAAAAAGATCGCTACACCTCCAGTAGTGTAAAATATATAAAACATGTTTCACTTTTAAAATGTTGCACCAGCTACAGCCAGTTCAACTTGCAGCCAACGCCCATGTTGAGTGGCACAGGCTGCAACAGGAATCACACTCGCAATTTCTTCAGCAACTGTACATTTTGAGTTTCTTGCTCATAAAACAATATACAGCTCCAGATTGTCTTCTTTCGCAAAATAACAATGAATTAAGCTCAACAGCTGTATTCTGCTATCATGGAAATAAAAAATATGAGGCTCCCTGGTCACAGGGTCAGTGCGCTTACGACTGGCTTCGTGCTTTGAGGTAATAAAACTTCAAAGCACCTCAAATGATGAAACCATGATAAGACAAAAAGAACAGCCCCAGGTTAGAGAACATATATGCTGACATTTGTTAAGAGGTTTAAAGTAAAGTCTTACCAAGTGCAGTTTTAAAGAAGTGTGCTGTGTTCTAGCTATGCTCTAAAACAAGCTAACAATTCCTGTTGAAACACTAGAGGAGTACTCAAAAGACGGTGTTCTGCTGTCTGTTGGACTCTGGACACACCTCCTCTCTGATCACCCATGGAGAGATCACTATCCTTACAAACCTCACAGAGAGAGATACTTACATTTCCCCAAAATATTAACTACTTTTCAAGATAAACATGCACTTTATCTATTTTTTCCCCCGTGTGGCACCCCCGAAAAGGTCCTCTTTCCTTGTCATATTTGATGTTTCCATTTTCGTATCAGATGTTAACAGCAGCTGTTTTATGACTTTGTGTTGTGTGGATTGTTAACGAAAATATTCTGTATTTTTAGTGTTTGTGTGTATGTGTGTGCGTTTCTTGTTTTGGGGGGCGGAGTGAAAGGGCGCAGGCAAAAAAAAGAGGGAACACTTAGCAAACACAAGAATGACACTTCAAGAACAAAACCAGCTGCTTAAATCTTTAAGTGTTTGGGAAAGGGGGAGTCGGGGTGGATATTCAACGGTGAGTTTGGTGAGTTAGTGACAATACGTATGGTATTTTACAGTGATGGAGGGAAGAAGATGGCAGACAAAAGGATCTGGAGGAGAAAGCTGAAGGCAGAGAGAGCTGTCACCTTTTACCCTTTATCAAGCACAACTTTTTTTTTCTTGACTCTAAATCCTCACACTCATCCTCCCTTTTTGTGTTTCTCGCATTCCCTCTCCATCCTCTCAAATCCCCTCCCCTCTCTCTCTCTCTCCCTTTATTTCTTTTCTTTTCACTCTTCAGCATGACACCTCCATGGTTTGGGTGACGGCGCCCACGCCCTCGCTGCTGTCGGAGTTAGTGCAGGCCCGAGAGCGGTTTCCTTCCACGGAGCCGGCGCTGGTCAGGGAGGCTGTCCTGGAGCGAACCAGGCGAGTCATACTGGCTGAGGGCACTGAGAAGAAAGTGGAGTAAAACATAAAAAAATTAGCATTGTATTTTGTAAAGAAAGAGTGTAATCACTTGATGTCGGGGAGATGGAGGGAGTACATGCTAGTGTGGACAACTAAAGAACATCCCTCTTTGTAGCTGGTGAAAAAGGCAGTTGACTGACTCAGACAAGAGCCATGAATGGTTGGGGATCTTATTTAAAGCTGCTAATGTGTCTGCACAGAAACACATTGTCAGCATCATGCATTCAAGCATCAAGCTTGATTCCTGCGTTGAATTATACCACATTGTTTATTCTTTATTCTTCAAGTCTTTAGTAATGTTCCTATAAAGGCATTTATTTCATTGGTAGCTGAGTTTAAAGGCCTTGACATGCCCAATCAGCTTTTACAAAAGGCTACATTTTGTAGCACCTGAACACAGGAACGTCCAGGCGGCAACTAGGATGCAAGATTTATGCCTCCACCACAAAGGAAGAGGCACATGAAGATAAAAATGTTGCTTGATTTAAGGCGGCTACATACTATTTCAGCTGTGTGCTGTGTGATGGATATCTGTTTAATTTGGCCGTCCCACATGTCTGATGTATGTACCACGTTAACACATGCTGAATCTTAACAGGATGTGACTGAAGAGCATCACATAATCTGAGAATCGCGTTACCATAAAAAAGGTTTTATGAGCTGGCTGATAAAAATGAACTTTTATTTGCCGTTTTTATATCTTCGCTGGCTTAATACACAGTTAAGAGTTATAATTCCTCATTTCTTTCCATGTTGCATCCTTCACGGTCTGATCTGGAGGACACGTCATACGTACAAGGATTTACTTATTTGTTTAAATTCTAATTATCCCATTTCGCTTCTGTTGGTCTGTTCAGCATTCTTGCTGAAATAATTCTGCACAAGAAATAACAACAGACCTGACGTGAGCCATCATGACTTCTACTTCCTGTCTAAAGAACCATTTTCTACCCTAAACAGCCAATAGGATTAATTTCATGGACAGATCTGATGGAGTCTAACACTGTGTGTCACATAAGGGAAACAGACCTTCAGCTGTGATTCCTGTATCCCACTGTCTGCTTGCTGTGTCATGATATGTCGTACATCCTGCTAAATATTCCACTTTGTTTAATATCTGTTTATTTTTGACAGATAATTTCATTGCAAAGTTATTTAATGAGGAAAGAAAGCCTCAAGCTGAATATCTCAAATTTCAGTGGTGGAGCTTTAAAGATTATGTAATAGTTTGTTTCTTTTTTTAATTGATTTGTTTTTAACCTAGTCCATAAGGCTTTGCTCAAAGCTAGCGGAACGCCATGCAAAGAGCAATTCTGGTGATGCAACAGGGAAGGGATGGGGAAGGATGGGAAGTGAAGGCAGTATATTTTTCCTCTGGAGGAAAAAAAATGTGTTGATAAGCAACAATGGGATTTAATGTCCTCGGGGTAAACGGGATAAAACACCAGTAATGAGAGCAAAAGTAAAAAAAAGACCATCACAGCCCAAAATCATTGTTCATTAACAAAAATAATGAAAGGAAAGAAACTAAAAAGAAATTGCAAAATGCCATCGAACAGGGCAGCAGTAAGAGGTCAGAGGTGAAGGGGGAGGAGGAAGTACCTGGCCCTCCACTCAACCTCCGATCCTTCACATAAGCGACTGAGAGAACGGGGCAAGGAAGACAGAGGGCAAGGTTAACACAAGCCATGTCCCTCTGCATTAAATACATCACTCACTCATCCATTCAACAATATTCCTGCTGAAATAATTCTGCACAAGAAATGACAAAGAAACACAAACATTGTACAATTGCATTCACTCGCAAGCGTCACTGGATACTTACTGTAGCCCATTCCCTGCAGGAAATACTTGAAGGCTTCGGTCAGCTTGCCGGGCTGGAAGACAACATGTCAGTGTTTTCACTTTTTCAGTTTGTGAAGATGCATTCATGGTATGCATGGAAATTCCACATTTATTGCAGGATTATTGGTAATCCGTTGATTGTGAAAGAGTTACCTGTGTGAGCTGGGGAAGTCCACCAGAGTCAGCCATCTGCCACAAGAGGAGATCAGCCATTAACCCAAGTACTGACAGCTGAGCCTTACCACACCAAACCCTTTTTTATTATCTCTAAGTACTTTCAAAACAACATAACAGCTGATCACAGTACTGTACAATAAATGCAAGAGAGAAAAAAAGGAACCTAAAACAGCACAAATGAAGAGAAAAATAGAACAGATATATATATAAGCCCATAGGTGTTATATAGATTCATAATAAAATGTTGGTATAAAAGGTCAAAATCAAGACACATACAACAACTCACACTGGGTTGAAGGCCAGGCAGTGTAAATGTTTTTTTGTTTATCTTACACCACGTCCCTCTTTCTTTTCCCTTAACATTGTTTCTTTGTGGTTGTTTATAATCTCCTTGAGCACCTTTTCTTCTTTTTGTGCATGAAATGATGTGCTTCTTTTCTTTTTCATACTTGTTTTCTTCTCTTTTCTATCTCTATCTGGTTGTTTGAAATCTCCTTGATATTAATTTAGTTTACTTTGATTTTGTTTACATATTTATGGCACTTTTTTATGTCTTTTGAGGATTAGTTTACTGCTCTTTGGTTGTTTTGTCTTCTAATTGTAGTTTGTTGGCTTATTTTTTTATGATCTGTGTGGTTGTCGTGAGTGTCTTTGTGGTTCTCTTTTGTGTTTTCATGCTTGTTTTCCCTTCTTTTTTGTTATTTGTCACACTTTGCTGCAATTTAGCATCTGTTTTGTGACTACCTTTATTTGCATATTGTCCACTGCTTTAATTTGTAGTTGTTTGATTGTTGTTTTCCTTCTGCAGGAGAGCTAGCACCTTTTGTAGTTATCTTGCTTTCCATTGTGTTTGCTTTGTTTCTCCTTACAAATTGTTTTGTGTCTTAATGGTAATGTTTGTGCTGAATCTCATTCCAGTCTTAGTGCATTGATTTCTGGTTGTGTTCTTGATGTTTAGATTGTCCTTTACAGTTGTTTTGTCCATTCAAACTAAATATTCTAAACCAGGGGTGTCAAACTAATTTTAGTTCAGGGGCCACATTGAGCAGGTGACAAGAGGACCAAAATTTACCTTAAGGAAGGTGGTGTTGGTTGGGTCCAGCTTGGAGTTGCACTCAACCTTAAAAACAAAACAGCACTTAGAGTTAAATGAGCAAAAAGATAAGATGCTACAAGAACATTCAACAAAAACTGCCTTGAGCTATTATATTTTACACACACCGTCCTCTGACTGCATTACCAGAGCAAGAATGAATCTCCACAGGTACTCTGATAATATAAATATCACATATTGCTTCTCGTAGAGCAGCAGATTTATTTTGACATTTCAAAACAAAATGAAATATTTCTGAAAGGCCCAGATTTAGACTAATTTAATGTAATGACTCTGAATGCTACTATCAGGTGCAGAAACACTAAAGCATGAATCTGTAGTTAAATGAGCTGCTTCAATACACCAAATTACAATCCATCCACTTAAAGTCCACTACCAAAACAAGAAATCAGCACATTGCAGGGATTTATACAACTCTACACTGACTTATAATCACTACAAACAAGGGAAATGTAATTATTTGAAAATAAAACTGACAAGTATTTCCATGTCAGCTTGGTTCAGTTTGCTTTGTGTAAACTCTCAGGCTACTCCATGTACACTCATGTGCAGCAATGACATGCTTTAAGACTTTTTAAGTCTATTTTATGCCCAAATTTGTATATACAAGGTAGTTGGAAGCTGATGAAATTTTATTTAAGATAATTAGAATTTCTATAAAGTCTAAGATATAGAGTCAAATTTCTCACTTCACATCCAAATACCATTTGGTTTGAGAAGATCTTTCAGAGATCTGTTACAGATACTTTATCAAGACTTTAGGAAATTGTGTGAGATTGTTGGGGGAAAATGGCAAAATATGTCGACTTTAAAGATTATGTAAACAAATTCCATGCAGAGTTGCAAACGGTCAGTTTGCATGAATGATGTGCACATGGAGACGTATATCAGTCTGTGTGCATTTGACTGACCCAAATACTGCAATGTGCTGCAGAGATGAGTCACTCCAGCAGGCTGAGACTCAGTCGCAGAGTGTACATGGACAAATTAAACAGATGCACACTGATATTCTCACATAATGCATGACCGCACAGAGAGACCATCACGCATGTGACAGCATTTCGCTCTCTGCTACATTTCCTCTTTAATCTTTTAAAGGCTAGACTGCTAAAGCACAGTTTTCTGCTACAATATACAATAAAGAAAGACACTTAAATGTCAGTCGTGTCCACATGTAATTACTATTCAAAGTTACTGTTATGAAAAGCGCTCTTCAGTCAGATAAGAATTATGTAAATTTGCAACAAAACAGCTGGAATTGATTAGCTGGAAATGAAAATGAAGGTCTTAAGTTAATATTTCTCTCAGTAAATAAGATTACAGAACTTGTGATGTGTGTGGGGCCAAACACCGCAGCCTCAGCTGCTCATGTCTGCAAAAATGAAATATTAACATGACCTCCATCTGTCACATTCAATAAAACAACCACTGTTTCCATCCTCGTCCTCCTCCTCTCCATCTCTGTACTACTTTCTATCTCTCTCTTTTTCCAGGCGGTTTTACAACATCCCCTTCCTGTCCATTTCCTCCACTTCCATCTAAAAGGGGAGTGATTTAATTTAAATTTGTGCATGCAGCGGATTAACTGGTGCAGAAGCATACATATCTGGGCCACTTCTAACTAGGAAACCCCAGAGACACAGAGAGGCCATCTGTCCCCTGGAGAACACACACACACACACGTATATTGTATGAAACACATGGATCACACACAGACACACACAGATGGACAGATACAGGGTCCCTGGAGGCGCAGGAGGGTTGTAACGAGAGACAGAACCAGGTCTCTGCTGGATGACCTGTTTCTGTTTACCTGAATAAAAACAGTCATGGGCTTCATTTACACGGCAAGAACAAAACACCGAACAAAACAAGAGCACGTGGGCTGCGTCTGCTGGTTGGAGCCTCAGCTGGACTAACATTTATTTACTCTAAATGGAGGTGTCATCTCAGCAGGCTGAGCTACAGAAGGATGCACGGTACACAGATGACAGAATTCCTATCTGGTGCTCTTTATCTTTATGGAGATTATCAATCCTTCTTTTTTTTATTTCATTCTCTAAATAAATGGCAATTCCTGCAAATGTTTCTCGCCTTGTGTCTTTATTCCTTTAGGCTTTTGTTTTTTGTCCCTATTAGCGTCACAACAAGGCTAAGGACTTTGTTCAGCTCTCTATCCTGTTAGTTTGATCGGTGGAACTAAGGCAGTTTATTTCACATACCTATACTGTATATAGGTATGTGAAAGTCCAATATTACTATATAGCCATATATGATTATAAAGTAATATTGGACTTTTGAGTGGAGTTAAAAGACCCAACTTGGTGTGATCTGTTGGCCTAATAAGACAAGTTTTCAGAAAAAGAAGGTATGATGTTGGACTCACCACTCCCTCCTCAGCAGGGGCATTGTCTCCCACAACCAGCATCACAGGACACCTACAGAATTCACCCGCATTTGTTATGAATTTACAACATGATTTTCCATCAGTATTTTCATTTGATGAAAATTAAACAAATAAAATAAGATTAAAAAAACTAAACTCAAGTGTTTCTTCATTTAAAAAAAGAGATTTAATTTGACACTTGTTTTCAATTTATAGTATTGTGTGTCAGTTCAGGAGCATATGAAATAAAAGTATTTCTCTTCTGCTCATGAGTTCATTAATGGATTTTATAAAACATGCAAGTCTGTTAGATCTTACTTCAGGCTGCTTGTTTAAACAATCTGAAGACTCACTTTATGGTCTTGGCATTGAGCACCGTCCCAGTACGGTTCATCTCCAGGTCCCTCCGACTGAAAGAGGCAGGAATGATAAATATAAAGTGAATGTGTGTTTAGCTTTGTGCTTATTTGTATTACTGGTGTTACTGGAGATAAAAGAAAAGAAAATATTATTAAAGTTGCATTTTAGGTTTGAGTTCAGGCTTACTCTTTTGGAAATTGATGTGTCCTCTGAAATGACAAGAGCATGACTCTTTCTTGGTGTATGTGTTGTATGTAGGTGTGTGGGTGTATGTGAGTGTGTGTGTGTCTTCACCCGTTGTACATGTTCCAGAAGAGCTGCAGGTTGAAATGGTTGACATTGTTGTTGATCTGCTGCCGGTAGCTCTGCACCAGCTCTGTGTTGCTCACCAGCTCCTCCTGCATACATACCGACACACAAACGACTCACATTGATTGAAGTTTCAATCATCTCTATTTAATTCCATTTTTAACTATATATCTATTAAACATAACATATAATATGAACACTATAGTGCTTTGTTTGACCCATGTTATTGATAAAAACTGGGTTATTAAAATTATGTGAGGAAAAATGTGTTGTTTAAGAGGTTCTTTTCTATTTATGTAAAAAGCCGCCTTAGCTATAACCACTAGAATCAAAGAATACTTATGTCCAATTGTAAAGGTATAATGAGAAAAACAGTTTTTTGCTTGTGTTCAAGTTGCGTTTCTTGACCTCTACTTTAACTTTAAACCCTTGTGCTTCTGTTTACATACAGGCTGTCTGTGAAAGACTTATTGGGTATATATAGTGCTTCTCTTTCCTTCTTTTTTCCCTGGTTTTACACCATATTGTGAGTGAAAATAAATTGTAAAGAAACTGAAAATAATGTAGTTGTCCAGATATTTGTAAGGAATTTTAGATTCAATGCAATGAATTGGTTTCTTAGACAGGCTTTTATTTTGTATGAACAGTTATTATTAACTGGATTAATGTGGATTTGTTTGAACTGGATCACAATGAATTGGCTTGAATTGATTATGTCTGTGAAGTGCTGTGAGATGACTGCTGTGACTTAGCGCTTTACAAATAAAGCTGAATTGAACTTTTTAGCCTACCTGGCTAAAAAGATGTGGCAGCACGACATCTGGGATGGTGCTGGTCAGACCTGACAGCTGAGGACATGACAGGGAGACTGTTATTAGTTATTATTACAGCAAGAAAACAAAAAGCAGATCTGAGTGATGAATTTATGGAAAGAGCGGCACCTTGGTGGCAGCCCAGTCGATCCATCCTTTGCCATTGGGGTCGATGTTTAGCAGGACCAAACCCTCCACCATGTCAGGGAAAATCAGCTGGGAGCAGAAGACATAGATTACACCTCTTTCTGCACCATCCACTGGTGTGTGGGTGTTAGCTTGCATGGGGAAACAAGCTTATTATTCACCAAAACTAGCTGTTATGAAAGCATAGTTTTCAAATTATAACCAACTTGCAGCATAAATATGTGACTGATGTTTGTTATTCTGCAATCAGTTTAATTCTTACAATTTAAACAAAGTTTCTGTTTAGTTTTAATCTCTTTTTGTCCATGTGGTCCATTACAGTTGCTGCTTAATTTAGCAGAACCAAATGCATCATGTTAAAAAAGAAAGATGTTTAGGAATTTAGAATATTTCTATTATTACACTATTAAAGCTCGATTATCAAATCAGATTTTATGCCAGTACTATGGTGATATAATCAGCATTTTTTTTTATTTTTGTATAATTTAATGCAGATGAATAAATGAAAAACTATATGTCCTACATGTCCTTAATTTTGGCATGAGAAATGATGAAGCATCATAGAAAAGCTGCAGAAATCATTCAAAATCTGGTGGATTCAGCAGTATGAAACACTTAAGTAGCAGAACATGATTCAAACTTACTGCAAACTTGGCCAGAATATAAGCTCCAGCTCCAACTCCAATCCCAACGATGCTCTTGAATCTAAACAAGATCATTGATCTGTTAGGTGTTGTACATTTCAGCTACAACCGCTGTGTTCCAGCTTCAATTACATCCCATGGCAACAGCCAATGAGAGTAAACTTACATTGGACTGCAAAGTTTTTTGTGATAATTTTGAATTGTGAGGAGCAGATTACATTAGACATGTAAAGCTATTGGAAGTATGTGGATATAAAAAGAAAACAGCACCAACCCAAAGTGCTGCACGACGGTGGGCAGCATACTGGCCAGCTGGTCCATAGTGGGGTACTGGTACCTGTAGGGAGAACGGACACATCGTGTAAATTCAAATGAAAATATTTTATGAAAATTTCAACTCAGTTAAAAAAAAAATTTATTTGTTCAGCACTGTTTGTAATTTCATTTTTTTCCTCTCTTTTTTCCCTTTGCTTGGATGTAATCCACATAAATATATTTATAATTAACTCACTATTCAACCATTTATCTGTTATCTTTAAACCATCAGTTCTTTCTGCAAGAGTTTTCATGGGCTTTTGATTTCTACATTCACAGCAGCAATTAAAAGTGCTTTTCAGAGGAGAAACAAGTTTATAATACCAAGACAACTGAAGTGTGAAAAGCACACATGAGATGAAGGGGGAGAAAATCTTCTTTTAACTAAAGTAGATTGAAGTGTGTGTTTTATACCCTTGCGGTAACTGTGAAGCTCCGATCTGCTGTCCTGGCGCATCGACGTGACAAACCACAAAGTGCTTAGTGATCTCCTGCATGTCCTCATTATTGAAGAAAGTGTTGAAGCACAGCTTGTCTGGAAGAGAGTGCGGGAGGAGAGGAAATAAGCACAGTTACCATGGAGTGAGAGGATGGAGGTATAGGAGCAGAGGAATGTAATCACATTAAATATTCAGGACGCTCAGAAGGTCCTGAAGCTGGCCATCTGTACAGCTGATCCTGTGCCAGCATGGAGGGCAAACACTCCACCTGAAACAGCCTATCTGACATACAGCCTTTATTCATCTTATTTTTAACTGAGAAACATGGATTCATTCATTTATAAATAACCTCAGAATGAGATTATTTAACATGAAATTTGTTCTTTCTTTTTTTCTTTTATTAGGATCCCTATTAATGGCAGCAAGAAGCTGCAATTCTGGGCCCTATGCAAAAACCACCAAGCTAACTTCATCAATATCTCGCATGCAATAAACCACTTGCTAGTCTTTGCCTAAAATGGAACATTTTTTTGCATTGTACCTCATGTCTCACTGGGAATTTGTTATACTGTGTATGTTGGAGCTGCATCATTTTAGCCTGAGAATTTTTTCTAGTTATTGCTTTGATTTAAGTAATTAAGTAACAATTACAAGACAGTCCCTTTTCAAGTGCAAATAGTTCTTATAAGGCATTAAATCTGACTCAAATCCACTAACAGTAAGTCATATAATAATCAGAATCTGTCCTATTCATCATCGTTTGCAACCATAAGCTAATTATTTATAAATGCATAAAACATAATTTTAAGATAAAAAGGTAATAAAAGAAAATACATCAAACAGCTCATAGTTATCAGTATGTGTGTTCCTTGTGCATTAGCTTGTTGGGATAGTAAGAGTGCAGTCACAGTTAGCATAGGTTAAAGCTAACTGCTTACTCATTTTATTGCTTCACCAAAAATTATAAATGAGTCATAAAAAGTCTAAGTTTGCAGTTTTGGTTCATACAACCTTCATTTTTACATCAAAACAAACTGCTGTCTGGTTAAAAAAAAAAACTGGGATTTGGGGTGTCACGTGGCTTAGCTGGTTCAGAAGGCTCTCCATGTTTCAAAACTTGGAGATTATAGTGGTAAACATCTCTGTTGGAATGGAAAGATCTATTTTGTTTGTGTCAGCAAGATGAGCTGATTTGTTTTGAGAGTGACTCACTGAGAATTACTCTCAAATTCAAAGCTCTATTTCCCGGAGCGCTATGGAAAACTCAGAACATTAATCTCTAAAATAGCTTTATCTATAGTGTCAGCTCCTATGCTGCCCTCCTCCCACTGGCTCAGCAGTTGGCCTACTTTCAGTCCATATGTGTCTGACTCTGTGAAACCATGCAGCAACATTGTTTCCTCCTCCGGCTTTGACTGAGCAGACTTAATTAAACGGACCAATTAACATGACAACTGGGGTTAGAGATGACATGTAAGGGAGGCTGGGAAAGGTGGACACAACTGTGAGACACATACTGATGCTACATGGTCATTGAGGTGAGAAGTTTCTCATCAGGAACATGCTGAATCATCGATCCGTCCATGCAGTTTGTACTCCCACTGACTCCATGACCTACTTTCTCCCTTTGTACATTCTTTACCCAATGCTCCACGAGAGCCTCTTCTTCAATCACCCCTCTTTACTTTCCTCTTCTCCTCATCTTGCGTTTCATCACTGGTCAGACTTAATTCTTCGGTTTTATTATCTGCAACCATCCCTCCTGCATGACCTTTTTCCTTCTTCTTAAATCGACCTCTTCTAATCTCGTCTCTTCATTACTTTCCTATTTTTTTCCCACCCCTCTTCTCTTGTTGTCTCATGCATTTTTAATCGAGGGCCTGGCACATTTCCATGTCATCTACAAAAGAGTCAATCCAGTGAAAGGACTAACTCTCCACCAATTTCCACTAATGTGGGGCTCCTTTCATCCTCTGCGTTCCTCCATCCTCTATGATTGTATGCTGCAGTCAAGTGATTTAATGACTAGCTATGAATACTAAAAGCCACATAGCTCTGCTGCAGCTATTTGGTCTATTTTGGTCTGAATATTTTATACAATATCCCCCCAAATCTTTTTTGTCATAGTGTTTAATGGTTAGTATTGATAATAAGTTATTTTTCAGAGATGGAGACGGTGAAGAGGAGCAGTGGGATGGGCAAACAGCCAGATATCTGCAGTCATATCAGCATACCGTTCCCAACCCCCCACCTCCATATCATCCTCATCCCACCTCAACCCATGAAAACAGCGCCGCATTGCTGCTGGCCAGCCCCGCCCCTCCCTCTCTGCAGGATAGGAATGTTTTTCTGACCTACATTTTATCGATGCCTCTCACACTCACTCTTTCATCTCCTCCTATTTTCTATTTTTGTCATCACATTATAGGACAAACTCCCCCTCAGAGCTTCTTTGTGTTCCTCATTATTTTTCTGGTTACTTATATACATCTACACCTACTCGTGTTCTATTTAATGAAGAACCTCTCAACATGTATTAAGTGCTGGAATGTAGGGCATGTGGTGACTTTGCACGATGACATGAACGTGGTGACAGCTGTTAGAACCCAACACAGAGCTCGAGGTGATCTTTAAGCATCAAAAAGCCAAAATGTCTATTTTAGGATGATTAAATCTTGATTTGTTCTTTTTAGTTTTGCTCATTAAAGATGAATAAACCTCTCATATAAAAGATGAGTAAAGTGAGGAGGCGTGCTTTTGAAGCCTGCACTTGTTACAGAGATGGCTGTTTCTCCAGCCCCAGCTAACAAGTGTCATAATCCTGTTGATAGTTTTGTTGCGCTGCTTGCTAAGCCTCTTTATTGGTTTTAAATTTTGTTTGTTTGTTTATTCAATTCTTGTTGATTTGCTTATTCCACTGGCTTGAAATTCACAATGTTAAGCAATCAATTTGTGCTATTTTTAATGTTTGTGCTTGACATTTGCAAATAACTTGTGTGACTTTAAATGTGCCGGAAATTTTAACCTTTTACTCCTAAACTGAACTTAACTAAAAGAGAAAACATCAGTTTTTAACATTGCCTTGACATTTTAAAAAAAAAACATGCAGCTTTTGCTATAAATAATCTTGCTGTTGCACTCTTCTATCTGAAGTGTTTTGGAGTCTCTTTAAGGCCTTGTGCCAAAAGGCTCAGTTCACTCCGACTGAAAGGCTGACTGATTTGGATCGACAGTGTGTAAACAACTTGCTGATTTATTTTCTTTGAGGCTGGAGTGCTAAATTAGCTACCAGAAACAGAATAAACAAATGGGTTTCACAGGGATGTTGTTACGTAAATACAGATACATCAAGAATGGTCCTGTCTTTGAGAAAGAGTAATCATCTTTGGAATGGACTTTAGTCTTCATGACAACATGAAACCTAAACAAGAAGGACAAGGAAAACCTCTTAAAGTTGGATTGTGTTGTTGTAGTGGCCTGATTTTTATTCCAATAACAAGAAGCAATGTTTGCTCATGGCACTGGAATGTTTTTTTTACTTGTTAGAAGAATATTTGGCCTTTTTTTGGTATGGTTAATTAAATTAAATAAAAGTTTGATTCTAACAATACTTTCTTGTTGCTTTTAATGATAACATTAGTTGATTGTTGAAGATGAAAATGTGGGTGTGTGTATGTGTGTGTGTTTGATCTAGCCAGGTGGATCCAGAAAGTAATACTTAAACAAACAGGCCAATTATCACTTCTGATAAGTGGCAAAAGTGGAACATCTGTGGACACACACACACATTTCAGGGTAGATACTCACGATTCAGCCCCACATCATGGTAGGTGAGGATAGCAGGCTTATTTCCTTTGGGGGCCCCTCGGATCACCACATGCAGCATCCCATAAGGGGTCTCAACATCATGTTCCTGTAAAACACACAAAAACATACACTCACCTGGTGGTTCACCCACAACCAGCATATGACCGTTCCAGGGGTTGACAAACATCCTCACCAATTCTTTATCTTGAGAGTTCAGGGGGTTTAAACGCTTGTAAATTAATCAGGTTTTTTCTGAACTCCCTCCTGAGTCACTTTCAGTCAGTCAGCCTTGATTCTCATTAATCTTCTATAACAGGAATATCAGGTCTCGGTTTTATTTAGTAAGTGGGACGGTAATTAGTGGAACTTTTGTCCAAAATAATTAGGGATGGATTACGTTAGCGGGTCAAGCTTTTCAGGAAATTGCAGCCAAAGTCATTTTAAATAGAAAACGTCAAAATTTCACTAAATTTACATAATATAGTTCATTATTTGGGGTTTGTATAAGGTAACAGATTTATTTCAGGTGGACTGGAAAACGACGACCTCTGTGACACGGATAGAGGGACAGATCTCTCTACGGATACTAATGTGGATACTAAAGCAGAAAGGTTGGAAGAAAAATACATGACATTAAATATTATTTTTGATATATTTAATATTTTTCTTTTACACCACAAAAACTCAGAGGATATATTTAGTAAAAAAGACTAAAGAGGTATGAGATGAAACCTTTTGAAACTGGACAGAAACTAACAAAAAACCAGCACATGGTGGCAAGTTAAAATTGGATCATTCCACTTAAGTTGACTGGGATGGTTGATTGAAGCAAAAATAATCCAAATAATTTAAAATCTATTTACATTTTTAAGTTAATTAACTTGAAAATAATTATTGTTATTACTTATTAGCTGTGCAAACCCCTCTACTGTGTGGATGTTCGTATCTTAGTTTAATAAATGAATTGTCTCTATTAACTAAAATGGACAAGAATCATGGTATTAATAGAATGAGATATCAATTTTATTTAAATAAATTTGATGATATCAAGCGGTTATGTCAGCTGACAAAATCAATATGTAATTTCTGTTTTGTAGATGTTTGTATAACACAAGCTCTTCACCTCCTGTTTTGTGTGTTTTTTTTTTCTCCTTTTTAAAAATGGGATCAAAAATTCAAAATATTAAACTGCATTTGTTTGATTGTAATATTTTTTTCTTCCTCCAGGGTTTTTTCAAACACTGCAGTAACATTCCTATCATGGACTCTTTTGACCACAATAATTGTGCAGGAAAAATCAGATATTGTGATAGCGTTTGCTCTTATCACACAAATTATAGTAACTTTCTAGGCTGCAAAGATGCAAAATGAGATGTTTGATAAAATATTACAGCAAATAAAAGAAGGGCTAGTTTCTGACTCTTAATCAGTTGATGACTTTCATTAATCCCATTTGTGTTTAACCAACAAACATCTAAGTGCATCACAAAAACAAGAAATAATTTTATCTTTCTTTGATGTTTAAATGAAAAATCTACTGAGTACAGATTTGTAAAACTAATGCAGATGTAATAAAAAGATGTATAAGCAGAATCATATAATGCTTTATAAGCAAGGGTCTAATGTTATGACCCACATTTTGTCAGCGTCTGCTGGTCACCGCTTGCCAAACTCAAAATGGAGGTACGAGGAAAGTGTTACCATGAGCTGCACCATCTAGACACGTACACATATCCGCACACACACATAGAGCAGGGTGGAGTTTTAGCATCATTATGCCTGGTTCAGGCTTTACACTGCACTGAAGCCTCTCCTGATGCTGAAGACTCTCCAATCTATATTCCCCACTCTAAAGCAAACAGAGACTACACATGACACATTGACATTATTTCCTCGTCTGTAAACATCTGAGGGAAAATCCTCTGTCAACCTGCTGCTGTCAGTCTGCAGCATCTCTCAATATCCGCCTGTTATTTAAAACTTAAAAAACATCCACAGTGCAGCTATTTACACATCTCCCAAATGACTCACTGCACCATGAAAACAAAGACTACATGCATGAAGAAAAATTCCAGGATTCACCCCAACCCTGTCAGCAGCAGATAGCCAGGCAGCCAACAGTTCTGTTAATCCAGCCAGATTATCTCACTATTATTTCCGTGTTAATATCAGTGTTTTCTGCAATCAGCATTGTAATTTGAGGCAGTTACTGCTTCTATGACATTCCACAAACACATGAGCTCCTTGTGACCTTCACATGACCAACAGGAAGCCACAGGAGGGGAATTTAGTTTTTAAAGCCCAGTTTTTAAAACACAACGTGGCATAATTTAGAGTCACAGCAATATATTTAAATTATATCTTGTATTTTATTATGAGAAAGCCAAAAGATTAAATATCTTGCATGCATGGCTGGATGAAAGGCATGCAACACACACCTTTTTAATCATCTTTACAAAGACTGCACATTTCTTTCTGCAGAGAAAACCCCTCCTCCACTAATTCTTGTTTGCAGAGAGATGAGCATCGGTGCATTGCACTGTATCTGTGTTAGCGCGCTTATGTGTGTCAGTGGGCCAAAGTCAGAGAATGACCCATCAACTGAGACTGACTCTGCAGTTTTTCCCTCTGACTGAAATCAGGAGGAAAACACAGACTATCACAAAATGTTATGCCTCAACATGAAGACACGAGCAGAAGCATCTAAAAATCTAAGAAATCTCAAATTAAAAATGATTTATTGTGATGTACATGATAGCGGTCTGTGTAAACAACCCTCATCACTCACCCCGTCCCAGCACTCGGGCATGGTTCCAGTATCTGTAGCCTGAGCCGATGAAAAAGAGGAGGGAGCAGACAGGCAGACGAGCAGCCAGACCTCTCCTGTTTTAAGGGACTAGGTCTTGGTGAGCACTCGCTGTAGGATGGAGAGCTGGAAGAAGATGCTGCAAGCTGCTGCAGAGTCTTTGTCTGCTCCGCTCTGCTTCAACCACACTCTTATGCTACGTGCCGCTGCCTTCCCCCTCCCCCTCCTCTTCCTCAAACCATCCCTCCCCCTTTCTCACACTGAGTGGAGAGGAGCTGGCTGGAGACAACAGGCGCAGAGCACCGGTTCCTCAGCCTGTGATTGGTGCGCTGTCCTGTCACTCTTTAGCCGCTCTCTCATCAGCACCACTGCTCTAGTTTTGATTAGGTGCCTTTTCCCTGCTTTCCTCAATGACCTTGTTCCAGCTTCAAGCAAAACATCATCTGTTGGTTGGGAATTAGGCCAAATATTCAATATCAGGAAGACTCATTTGCATACAGCTAATTATCAATTATTAAGCATTTACAAGGGTCTTCATTGTACTCCTGAAAAGTAAACAATAAGTGTACAATGCAAATAAAGAAAGCCACTGTAATGCACGTTATAAATGAGTGCATGAACGGAAAACTTGAGACCTACAAACAGTTGCCTTGTTAAAGAGAAGCATTTGCAGGTTTATTAGAAGACCCCCAATGAGTATTACTATTTGAAGTCCAGAAACACAAATACACCTCAGGCATCACTGACCTGCTTCACTACACTCACATTTTTCCTTTTGTCTTGATATTTTCAACTAATACTGGCTGTACTTACCAAGCCTTCTCGCCACTACCTTGTCACATCCTGAGGTTTTTAGCATGTAGGGCAGTGTATCTTTCTGGGTGAATACCTCACAACAATGTCTGCATGTTAACTTTAAAGACATTTCTGAGGAATAAAACAAACCTCCAGTCAGCAGACGTGTGTTTGACTTGTTTGGATGAAATTTTAAATCCATGTGGGATTGTTGCACTTTTGTTTGATTTCTTACATTTTATGATTCAGTTGCTGTTTGCAACAAGCATCTCCTTCATTTTCTTGATTACCACAGACATGCGTCCTGTGACAGGGACATTCATTTCATGACACATATTTCAGAGGTTAAGAGACAACCGGACAACCTTGCCAGGTAGGCAGTGTCTGACATGCTGCAGTGTGATACCAAGAGCTCTGAGCACTGACGACTTCAGAAGAAGTCACTCATGGTTACATTGGAAGGACAATATGTGGATTCATTCTGGCTGTGAAGCCACCATTTACTGATGTAACAACATGTGCCGTTTCTTTCAGCTAAACAGTTTGTTTTTGAAGATTTTGGAGCCTATCTGAGTATTAAAAGTGTTTTCAGTGATGACACAGAAATCTTTGATGTTTGCTTTTGTACTTGTACACAAAAATGTGACCTGGATAAGCCCACTCTGGAAGATGGTCGTCAGCTGAGCTGAAGCTGAGGTGATAAATAAAGCCAAAACCTAAAGTCTGGTGGAAAATAAATCTCTTGAAGGTGACACAAACACATCTTGAGGTTTGTTAAGCTCTTCAGGGATGCTGAGTGAACTCTGAATTTATGTTGTATATCTCTAGTTAGAGAAAGATGCAATATTAATGTAGAGTGAAAAGCGTACGTGTGCATCGACATGGCTATGATGGTGTCTGCTGACTGCAGATTCTCCTCTCTGCTCTGTGTTGTCATTCATCACCCACCCCTTTGTCCTACCTCTACGACCCCATCCCCCCTTTTCTCTCCCTCTATCTCCTCTTTTCTCACCCGATCTATCCCCCTTTCCTGCTGACAGAACGCTCAGCACGCTGACTGAAATGCACTCATTGCCTCTTCCCTTCCTCTCCCTCTTTGACTTTGTCCCCCTTTCCCCTCCAAACCGGAGATTAACTCTCTCCCTGCTGACTCGGCATCGCCCCATCTGCTTTAAACATACAATCTGCATTGCATGTGCAGGATGGAAACTGAAGCGTAGACTAAACAGAGGGCTAAAATATGTGCTAGATTTTCATTTCACTTCTGTCTTTCTCTTTTTGGGCAGCTTCACAGTATCTGCTAGTAATTCACCCATTTCCTTCTTATTAAACATATAAACCACAACACTCGCAATCCAATCACGGCTCACAGCTTCCGTTCATTATACATCATACTTTGAATTTCAAGAAGCCAAATGTGGTTTTTGGCTTATTTGGTTCCTCATATCACTCATTTTCTTTCTGTGTATAACACAAAATAACACTCATGACTATTTCTACTTTATAGTCTGACAAAAACTCTTAGAAATTGTGTTTTCATAGAACAATAAATGTTACAAGAAGCACATGTGTGAACTGCATCAGTCTAAGAGGTTGTGGTTGGATGGAGAGTGTTAAATCTGTTCAACTCTCAGATTAGAGTTAACCTCCATAATTCCATCTGTCTTACTCAGGGTAAAGGTTAGGAAAAGATTGATTATAAGCAAATAATCACATTGTGTTTGAAATTACAGTGAACTTTCCCATCGTTAATCAGACTAAAATCTTCTTATACCAAGGATCTCAAACTCTCATGCAGGGTTTAGATGCTTATCTGCTCCAACACACAGATCCATGGCCTATACCTTCATATACTGTATGTGCTGCAATTATCACACATAACAACACACAACTACGTTAGATAATCCTTTCAGTTCTTCCAGATGTGCTACGAGTAAAAATATGCAGCTGGTTTTTTGAAAGAAGCTGCCTAGAAATACAGTGACAATGAGTTGAACAGCAAGTCGGACACTGGAGTGCCAAAGAGAATCTGATCAATTGTCGATATATCAATAACCTGTGGCAGAAGGAAATGAACCTGAAAATAACCGTTCAGATTATTTGAACAAGTTCTCCGACCAAAACAACTGAGTCAGTTGTTTGCTTATTCCTTTAATTCTTTAAAACAGTTTTTTTATGGATAAAAGACTTGTTGTGGACCAGCTAGTTTACCGGACTACTTTTACTGGACCCTTCCTGATGTAACAGTGTATCATCTGCTACTGGAGTACAGTATGGCTTCAAAGATAAATTGCATTGATGACTTGTCAGAAATAAGTGTTGAATCTACAATTGTGATTGTAGCCTGGAATGATATACATCATTCAAATCTCAAGAATCTTCACTTGCCAATGGTGTATAACATGTGTAGGTACGTGGAAGGTAAATACTTCTAAATAGACTAAATATATAAACTTTTAAAAAGAGACAAAAACAACTGCAAAAAAGAGTAAAAGAAAACTAAATGTGGAAAATTACAAAATGATGCATAATAATCAGAAAGGAATAAAACAAACCACTGGAAGCTGGAATGGTGAGGAGGAAAAGATGCAAAATTAACACAAATGATGGAAAGTATCTACAAAGAGATGCAAGATGCCTCCAGAAAAAGACACAAAAATGCAAAGATGCACAAAGGAGGATGCAAAACAACCTTACATAATTACGCAAACACAAGATACAGTAGATAATCTACACCAACCATAGTGACACAAAACAACTATAAAGACTAAGGCCCAATCTCAATTCTCCCCCTTAGCCCTTCCCCTCCGTTTCGCGCGTTCATGAGACCAAGGGGTGTCTCGATTCTCTTTTGGGGCGAGGGCTAAGGGGAAGGGCTGAAAACCCTTTCAGCAGAGCTTTTTCAGGTGTAGACTTCACAGCAAAGGGGTCAGAGGAGTTTTACGCTTTCGAGCAGGAAACAAACCTGGCGCCGAGAGACTCGTACAGAAAAGTTGCCTTTTCATAAATAACAACGTTAAAAATGTTTAACTGTTGTTAAAAACTTTACGATAAGGTAGATGTTTTTATCAATGATGGCACAATGCGGCGTTTGACCGCTCTACGTGTGTTTCGGAAATAAAAGTAGCGGAATTTGCATAAAGGTTTCAATTGATTATACTCGGGGAGCATTATATATAATATAACGATATACTTAATTTTAATTTCTGTGGTTATAAGGATGTAAGTTCCAGCTCTTCTTTCTGTTGTATCGTAAGGTCTGTATGACACGTGTGTCTTGTAAACAGGGAGCTACGAGCAAACCAGCCTCCTAATACGTTCAGGTTATACGGAAAGAGGGGTGTCTTAACTCATAGGGCTGAAAACATTGCCCTTTGCCTCCACACTTTGTTTAAAGGGGAAGGGGTAGGGCTAAGGGCTGAGGGTTAGGGCTAAGGGGGAGAATTGAGATTGGGCCTAAGAGGGGCATAAAAAGATGGAAAAGATGCACAAAGATTGCAAAAACAACTATTGCAAAATTATAAGATTTATAAAAACTTGCCACAAAAAGACCCATGAACACTTTTATTAATTTTTGGATTTAGTCTGGATAGGCAGGGCCTTGTATTATGAGTCCCAATAAAAATGTTCATGCTTTACTAACAAACTGTGACTCTCATAGGAAAAAGATGAGCGGCATAGAAGGTGTAATCTAAAGAAAAAAAAAGTCCTTTCATCTGGTGATCATGTGCTGCATAAAACAGCACATCATTAAAAATAACTAGAAAGTGTGAGATTTCTTTCATCAGAAGCAGAGGAACTGGGAAAAAATCCTATCTAAAGCTAGAGGAGCGAAGGAATATTTTTCCTAATTTGAGAGATTTTATTATTCCCACATAATGAAAGATTTTCAGTACTTTATCATTATTAGAGTTTAGTCATTCTTATATTAAAATAAAAAGTTGTATCTCTCATGGAGCTGAGAAGCAACACTGCGTTATCATGTGAGACCTGTGTCAGGCTGAAGTGTAAAAACAGAGGTGAAAGAGAGGTGTTTCATGAAAAGTGACTCATTGCTCCTGTCAACACATGGTGCTAAAAGTGTGAAGCTATGATGAAGTCTTATGAAACTAATTGTGTAAGGATTCAAGAAACTTTAAACTACTTCTGCTCTTATTAGTTGTGTCAAGTTTATAGTCTAACAGTGCTTGGGGTTTAATTGCAATTGATTGATCAAACTGATTGCTCAGTGTTACAGAAGGGGCTGTACATTTATCTCACCACCACCATCTTTTAGCAGTAGACAGCTAATTAAACCACTTCTGGTTTTTCTTTCCTGTGCAGAAATGAAAAGAGTTCCTCACCAAAAGCCTGATGTTTTTTTCCAGCATCTAAGTTTTGTGTTTTCTCTCATTAACATCAAAACCAGATGTCAGAAACTCCTACAAGCCCTTATCACACTTTTTAAAACCTCTCCTACTTGACATTTTCCCAGAAGATTGTTGCATATGTGCAGCTTCTCCAACTTATTGAATGCTACTGATTTCCCCCAAGTGAAGCAACGGAGACATAAATGGCAGAAGCAAAAACATCTCGTGTTTGGTGTGATTAAGGAAAAACAAAATGTCTTTAGCTATGAAGGGGTTAAATGTAAGGTACAGAAATGCTGACAGGCTCTGTGACGGGGTTCTAGGTTGTAACACAGAACAGGCAAGTCGTAGTGTCGTTGGTGGACTTTTATTGTGCTCCAAGGT
>JBBBVU010000010.1:3382324-3394619 GCA_037177055.1 Atherinosoma microstoma
CATGAATTGTGTTGTAAGGGCAAAACATCTACCCACAAAATTAAAGAAAACAGCAATAAAACAACAAATCACTGAATTATTTCTCTCAAGAAAAAAAGCCACAGTAGAGTTTCCTGCATTGATTCTTTGCTGAAAACATGTTTTTGTGGCTGATGTGAAGCAGAAACCTGCTTACTAAAAGTGTCATCATAGTGAGAGAGGCAACCTTTTCTCTTATATATTTAATTTCTGTGATACCAACTTGTTTCATATTGATACACAATCATATTGCTTTTTTAAAAATAAATTAAGCATCATATTTATGAATGGTGGTTGGGATGGATGATGATGAGACGGGGATGTCAGGGTCCAGCTTTTCTAAATAAATGACAATCAACACAGACTATATCAGTCCTTCTGAGTAGAGAGCTGATATTTTCCACCTCCTTTTGATTAGGTTTTGGAACAAAAACAACTTAGTTAGGTTAAATGAAAACTACTCAGTGTTTGGATAATGAAAAGATGATCTTTGCTTTCCTAACCATGATAATCAAAATGTAGTTTAATCTACAGATCAGTTGATGTTAAAAGAAAAGTGTGTTTTGGACGGGAAAATAAGTTTCCATTCATCCACAATCTTTTTCATTTCATCAATATCCTGACTCCAGTTAAAAATGTCCTTGTTCGTTCCTTTTGTGAAAAGTACGGCCCCTACAGTGGGAAATCACAATTACATTTTTTGTTATTATCGTTAAATGGACGTGAATTCTGAAGAGATCTGGGAGAGATGAGATTCAGAGGATAATACTTTACAGATAAAGTATAATATAATATTTTTAATTTAAGAACGTTTTTTTTTTCAAGAACATTAACATGAGATTCTGTGTACAATATTACATGTTATTTTCAAACTGCTCCATATTCAGCCAAACACTGGTGTGAATTCCATCTTTGAATCGTCATTATGTTACCTCACTGAAGCATCATTACTCTCTGCTCTCCTGCTTTAAATTACCCATAATGCCCCCCTCTTGTTCTCCATTGACAAGTCTGTCTTGCCAAATTGCGCATTTCACAGTTACACCATAGTAACCTTTATTCTCTTTGTTTTCCTTTCCTCCTGTGTAGGGACATGTAGGCCTGTGAAACTTCACTTCTAGTGTGTTGTAATTTCGCTGCTCAGAGAAATACATGGCACACAGATTAAATCAGAGCACATATATGTAGCCATTTACCATTATCACATTTACTACACAAACTACAGCAAAACACCTTATGTTTCCATCCATTAGTGCATCTTGAGAAAGGAAACAAAATGTTTTTCTGTTTATGCCACATTAGATTGCACAGTTCATTACAATGTTCAATCTTCCATTTCCTAATTCTGCTCCCCCCATGTCCGATGTTGAGATTAGACGAGTTATTCAAAAGGTCATCTGTCGCTGCCTGTGGTGGTTTTTCTTGCAATGGCCATACACTGTTGAGAAGTCGAGTTTATTACTCATATTTCTGTCAGACCAATGATTAATTCATTTAGTCATTGGAGAAATAATGTTGGATTGTTGACTTATAATTACATCATCTCTGCTACCTAAACACAGACCAAACAGGTATTGATAACACAGGTAATAATAGCCTAAAAATACTGACGAAAGCAATGGAAATGAAACTATTATTCCACTTAATATAAAATGGCTTAATTTTGAGATAAAATTTTATACAAGGCAACACCACCTAAACTATCTACAGTGGTGTTGAAGCACAAAATAAAACAAAATAAAATAAAATATAGCTGCTGTAAGAAAAACTGCATTACAAGCAGCTGAAAAATAACTAACTTTGACTTTTCTCCCCAGTTTTTCTTGGGTTGGACTTTAAAGGGTTGAGGGAGCTACGAAAGTGAATCTTATGAGGATAGATGTACGGATGATGGAAGGCCGGGGACCAGTGTTTTAGCTCCGGTTGTCCAGTGACAAAAAGCACTTTAGGGGAACATTAAATAGGCTCAGAGAGAAGCTTTCCGTCAGACATAAAATCAATTGCACAGCCGCGTAGAGGGGAAACATCTGATCTGATGTAAAATCACTGAATCAATACTTGGAAAGTGGGTCAGCACAGGGAGGAAGAGACAGCAGAGGGACAAAAGAAGGACAAGCTGTAACAGAAAACAGGTTAGACTTTTACAATCAGGACATAAATTAATAATCGAGGACGCTGTGATAAAAGCATCGAAGCTGAAACTTTGACGTGGTTTAACGTACCCGAAAGGCTGCTCGGTCACGTGCTGAGGCTGAACTCTGCTCTCCTGACTCTTCATCTCACTGCAGGATTACTGACTCTGCTCAAGAGTGTTAATTAGACATCTGGCTACAACATTTCAAAGAGGATAACACCACTTCACAGGATATGACTGTCTTTTTCATCTTTTCAGTGTTAAGAAGAAGAGCCAAGAAATACAGAGTAGTGTTGCAAGTCGAGTGCAAGCAACAATGGTACGAAAACTGAGTCACAGGTATTTTACTGTTGCCAGAGCATAAAACAGGCACCAGTGTGGTCAGGTATTGCTCTGAAACTTGACTTCATTATCTTACAACATGTAGGTAGATTAACACAAAGCACTCACATCAATAAGACCGCTATACATCATGTAGGTCATGGAGAATGAGATGAGTCTGTTACCTCTGACCCAGATAAACATTTACAGAGAAAAGGGCAAATGAATGGTCAGAATTAAAGGTGGCAACACATTTAACAGCAGAAACTGGAAGTTATGTCTTGAAAGCTTAAACTGAATAAATCTCTTTCCTCCTGTGCCTCCAGTGTCTACCTACGTAAACTGAACAACACTCCCGTCAACCTGCCTTGCTTCCTTCTTTGTTTACCTGATCTTGTCTTTCAGCTTTTGTGTCATTTAACTAAATAGATGTGATTCCTGGAAGAGCTTCCTCTAGTCAAGCAGAGCGAGGATGTTAATCCTGAGTAACACCTCACAGCATCCCCTCCCATCTCCATCACCCAACCTGTTGGTTTCTGGAAACAAGCGGGAGTGGAAACACCACACCAACTGACATGTATGATTTCATTTAACTTTCATGCAAAACCACAAAAGCGCTGCTTCCAAATGTTTTTAAATCACTCCGCTTTTGAAAGAAGACTTTAATTATTTATAGCTGCAGGGTGTCTGGAGGAATCTTCTGTGGCTCAGAGGCTTCTCAGAGCAGAGATACCATTGTCTGCAAGAAGGATTAAATATTAAATATCAGCTATCGGCTCCAGACGGAAATGCTTAACAGCATTCTGTTCTGACATTAATAGCTTTTTTGTAAGACCAGTAAGATGAAAGCGTTATCTCTCTAAAAGATGCTGCACACTAGAGCCCGTTTTACAGACAAAAAAAAAGTTTATTCATGTTTACCTTAATCCTAATCAGCAAGCTTCATGCCAAACTAAATGACTGGTCACGCAGTGGTGAGTTCACACTTCTGACAACATTCTTCTTCAAAATCTATTTTTGCCTCAGCTCTCAGCGGGGGCAGCAGAGTCGTGTGTGTGAGAGGACAACGCCCCCCTCAAGGGTCTGAGTTTCTGCAAAAGCTGGACTTACAGCCACCATGCAAGGGTATGGCTAATGTCAGCATAGCAATGTGCTTTTCATAGTTATTTATTCATTTACTAAGGAATATTGGAAGATTTATGTTGGAAGCATTTAATAAACTTAAGAAATATCTTTGATGCTACCTGAAAATCCGGTTTAAGAAAAAAATTCCTGAATAATTATTGCCAGCCAGCCATATTTCTCATTAATATCTTTTGTAGAATGGTTGGTGCAAACTAAGCAAATGTAGTGGCTATTTAGGGAAAGTGCCCTGTAATGCAAATGTTGCAAGCTTGACTAAACCACCATATTCATCACTGAAGCTGTAAACAGCTCCCTGTTTAGCTTGGTCTCCTGCGGGAAAATTTGTTTAGCCCAGCCTGCATGGGTTCAAAAAATGCCAGCTTCAGAAAATTTGCTCTTATCGGTTGAAATATTAAAAAAATATGGCTTCACGCGAAACTGATCTAACAGCCTTTGTTTCACAGAAAAACATGAAAGTAGTCACAAAGCTGAAATTCATCATTTATATTCATCAACACGAATATGGAGATTTCTAAGTCATACACAACTTTGAATGTATTTCAGTAGGATGAGTATTTTGTTTTCAACACATTTTGAGCACGTTGCCAAAGGGGCACTACTTTAACTCAGATGTCCGTGATGTCTGAAACTGCATCTAAGAATACACAGAAACTAAACAAAATCCTAAAATAACATTTCAAATCTAAAGTACTTCAAATCATCATTGATTGAGAATAAAAACTCACTCAACCCCACTGACCTCGAAAGGCAACATGATCTCACAAAAATATGTGGAAAAAAAAACAAGGTTATTTCAACACTCAATACTAATTTACGTTTTTCATGGCACATAATTGATCGAAATTACGTGCTGGAATGACGGAAATCAGGGAAATGATAAGAGAGTGGTGGAGCTTTGTTGTGGCGTCTGTACGACTTTTATAGTACGTGTCATTTTGAACAATTACGTGCTGCGAACACGTAAAAAAGTGTCGAGTCAACTTTGTGGTTATTTCACATATATCTGTGACATCGGGTTCCAGAAGGTGGACTCTCTGGGCTCTTAAAGTTGACACAAACAAGATTCTTTCTCAGTTATTTTAGAAAAACAGGACAAGACTCTCTCTGTGTAGTTTCTGAATTTTTTCATGTCAAGAGGCAAAAAAAACTCTGTACAAATATCATGTCTGTATTTGAGTTTATTGTTTTGCTGTAAGGCTGGGTCGCAAATAAGCAACTTTACTCATTGAGCGTTGTAACTGCTGTATAAACCTGAAAAGATTAAAAACTGTTTTATGTCTTTGGAGGTTTTATGTCACTCTTCAGCCAACAGAAAGGTATTTTTTGAACACAGAAATGCAGCGCTCCAAAAGCCCTTAGAGGGGACATTACACATTGGACTGCTGTCTTTTCCACAGCAGAGTAAAGCTAAAGCACCAACAACAGTGCCAGCACAGCCAAGGCAACAGTTCAGATTGCCCTAAATATTTCTAATACTGCCCCAAAGTAGCAGCAAAACAGTATAACATAAGACATTTGCAAAGCTCTAATGCACCGAGGTTGCATATGATTAATTTCAAATTCAAATTTTATTCATTTATAAAGCACTTTTCATATAGTTAAGTAACACAAAGTGCTTTACATGAAACCTTACAACGAAAATCTTTTTTAAAAACACCCACCTGATCAAAATCTCACTCACATTCACTCATATGCACACACATGCATTCAAACCCCCACCTTTCTGTCTCTTCAACTGAACAACTGAACATAAATTAAAATGAAAAGAATTAAAAGTATTCTGGCTTGACACTGCAGTGAGGAAACGATATTTTAGACTCTTAAGTGCACTTTCACTGTGTTACCCGTCTGCATTGTCCTTAGCTCCAACAGGTAGCCATTTTTCTGTCATACACAGACAGATTTGCAATCCTCCAAAAACCTAACAATGAAGAGTATGACTTAAGAGATTATGCCACGCATTAGTTGAATGGTGAATGGATTAAAGTTAGTTTGAGCCAGGAGGGGCGGACTGGGGCTGACAACAATGGATTTCATAACGAGGAGGAGGAAGTGCAAAAAATGATGAACAGCAAAGAATCTCCGATGAAAAGCTCAAACAGTTGCACTGATTAATCTTCATTATGCAGCACTTACTTTAACTCCATGACAAGTTTAACTCCATTAAAGCAGATATTTGTTTATGTTGCATCATGTGTTTCCCACAGCAGAGCAAAGCTAAAGCACCAAACATGGGAGCAGATATTTGTGGGAGCAATGAGAGGCAGCAGCAGAGGTGTGTCTGGACAGATGGACAGATAGACAGGTAGTTATTATTATTCAATATCTTCAATATCCAGCAATCAGTATCAACAGAAAAGGCAGAAAAGGCAATTAATAAGTTTCGACTTCTTCCCATTCCTTTTCGAACATGGAAAAGAAATGAAACGGTTAATTGTTTTGGTTTGAATGTGGTGGACTGCCCATCTACTTGTTTTTTTTTCTGTTTACTATAATTTTTTTTGTTTGCTTTGTTTGTTTGTTTTTCTTAACATGTTCGAAATAAATGAATAAATAAATGAATAAACAGTAAAGGCATTTTACCCTTGACCAACATGTTGGTGGGAACATTTTTGTGGTCACGATGCTAAACATGAAACAACTGCAACTTGCAAACCATAAATCCTTTCTGTGCATTACTCATCCATGTCCTGCACTGATATTCATCCTATAATAGGAGTGTGGTTGCTGAAGTGCTGAGGTGTGAAATAAAGGTCACCCATTTCCACATTTGCATATGCTGCAGTGACTTGCATCATTCATCCCATCTTAATGCTGTCATAATCAAGAGGCCAGAGGCATTCAGGTAGTCATCTTTTCTTTATTTCTAGAAGCGCAGTCCGTGTTCATATGTTTTTGGTTTTAATCCTGACTCACACACAAGTTTGTGTTCACAGCTGTGACTTTGCTCAGCAAATTTATAGACAGCGTAAAGTTAGACAGGACAATTTTTTTACCGATGAAGAAAGGCTGCACAGTGGCATGGGAATAAAAGCTGAGGCACTGCTTACGGTCGCCCTGCAGCTATTTTTTTCCACCCTTCTGTAAAATCGTGACCTAAGAATAAAACAGCATCATCTCTTTACCAGCAGTAAACACAAATTAGAATAAACTCAACAGCCAAAGGGCAAAAAGCTATTCACAGCTAATAAAAACACAATGGTGTTATCAAACCCTTGAAGGCATCTTCTTACTATTTGCTGATTTAGATGTTCTCATTCCTCTATCAAGTCAGAGTTGGGGACATGTGGTCAACAGATAACAGAGAACTGCAGGCATGTTACTTGGATATTTAAAGTTTTGGGGCTAACTTTTTTACAAACATTTTGTCTCGAGCCATTCAATATAAGGTATAATAATAATAATGATATCAAAATGTTTTTTTCTTTTTGCAGCTTTCTTTACATAAAGTTATTTCTGCTGCATATTTTTAAGCAGATGTTTTTATTACATGTTTTTATTTTTAACTCATTGACAAAAAAACAAGATTCATAATTTTAGAAGAAGATACAAACTAAATTTAATTACATACCAATACCTGTAAATAAATCAGTCTTTTTGTGTGTTTTACATGCAACAATCTTACTATCAGATGCCTGGAGAAGGTTTTAACCTTGTGTTGAAAGACATTATAGGAAGTAAATGCCAATGGTTCCAAACAGTTATTGGTGGTGAACATCACAGCGACTGAGATCATAAGAAATCAGACACAGCTTGATATACATGTTTAGAAACCTAGATGCTTATATAACCATCTATTTCAGGGGTATGAATAATCCGGTTTATCATGGTTCGTATGAACATCATATCAATAATATGATCAAAACTTGGATGAGACTCAAAACTGGATTGATAATGAGCATGTAAACATATTCAGTGAGGTCTTGGCAGGCTGACGTACAGTACTGGTGATAAAATGCCTGTTAGGACTGGACATCTAGACCCCCATTGTAATATTCAAAAACTGCAGTTTGTAATATAGATTGTGAACGAATACCCATGTAAGGGAAAAAAACTAGTCATTTTTGTTTTTTTATAGAATAAAATTTTGGGGAAAATGAATAACTACTTTATTGACATTAATAATTACCACACTCTAATACGACAACCAAATTTGTCAAATGCTTTGAGATTGCATAATACATAGGGACTGAGCAGCTTCTGTCACTATCACACCAGTGATTCATGACACTCAGAATGTGTCTTGTTAACTCGCCAAATGAGATTCACACTGAAAAGGCCACATCAAATTCTCCCATTTTAGAATATCCTATCTTTAATTCTAAGGATTTGCCGAAAAACATGCATTAACCCCTTATCATGCTAAGACTAGCAGCTACAGCCAAACAAATTTTTATTCACCAGCATTCACACACTATGATTTATATTCATTTGGCTTCAGCTGAATGACACAGTTGGATTGTCCGGCAGATACAACAAAAAATCCAGCTACGTGTTCCTTTTAGTGGTTTTGTTTCTATGATCTGCACCATTGGGCTTGCCGGCAGATGCCAGCAGGGCAGACGGGCAGACAGTGTGTGGTCACCAGCAGTATACCAACGGGGGAGGGGAACATTCATGCATCTCCTTCCTGAACCAAACTGAGAACCAGATATCAAGGATCAAAGTCCAGTGTAGTGATCTGTGGGGAAACTGGGAATTTATTTGTCCTTAATGATTCATGCTGTAACAGCATAATTTCCCTTTACAGATTAATATAACATTAGTTAATAGTAAAACTGCTAATCATGTAGATGGGCAAAGAAATTACTTCAAATGCCAAGCATAGCTGTGAATAGACGGTGGCCGTCAGTGGTCAAAATTCTTATAGACATAAATCTGTTTTTATTTGTTAATGGATCCAGTGGCCTTGGGTGCAGCAATAGCTACATTTACATGGACAAATATTTAATCTATCCGATGGAAATCAATCTGATCAGAGATTCCAGCTTACATGTTTACATGGACCCTGGATAAAATGATACGTTGTCTGTTTATATGATTGACAGATTCAGTACATTCTAACCCTTTTTGGACATGCGCAGTGCTACCAGTTCGGGAAAAGGGGGGGTTTCTTTTTTTATTTTGAAACTTTTGACCGTCAAAAGCTCAATAATCTTGAAACTCTTCCAGTTTTCAACAAAAACGTAGAATCCGCCACAGTCCCGTTCTGTTTTGCTGCTGCCATTGTTCAAGTCTTCCCTGAAGCTCGTCACGTCACGTAACCCCCACAACGTAGTTCAAGCATGCGCAGAAACAACATCCACCCGGAACCGATCGGAATGAGTGTTTACATGGTTATTTTTTCCTGCTGATCTGATCGTGAAAAGGTTTAAACCACCCCTCTCTGATTGGACGTTTGATCGGATCAAAAGTGCTCCATGTAAACGCAGCTGTTAACTGCACTATAGGTTAACTACTCAAATTGTGTAACGTGTACTGGCTGCTTCTAGTTGCTTTTAAAGGCATTTCTTAGGCTATCTCAAATGGTGCTCTAGCCCCTAGCAAACAAAGCCGGTTCTCCAGTTTTAAATCTCAGAGGGTTCTCACTTCACACACACAGTTGTTTGTCCATTCAGAGACACTATAGTCAAAATGGTGGTCCAAATATGGCAGCTGCCATGCATGTGAACCCACAGCAAGTAGATTTAAGGGCATATGTATTTTAGTATAGAGATTAGATACCAATTGAACCACTCAGTTTTTAATTATTACATTTTTCTTTTATTGACCTTTGACCTTTTTTTACATGTTGAAATTAGCACATCTTACCCTGCCTGGTGCGATTAAATGTGAAATATGCCATTGTGTTGCTGTCTTGGCAAAAGTAAAACAGGGAAAATCAGCCATAGATATTTAAGTACCATCACCATCACACTGGAAATGAGAGGGTGTGGAGTCATCATGAAAAGATAAAAAGATATGTTGATAAAATGCTGTTGCTGTTTACTTTGTATAAAGCTAACTGCCTTACAGGAATGTTAGCTTATTACAGGCAGGTGTGGTCTAACACAACCATGGGTTTTATTTTGGGTTCTTCACTCTGGCTCCAACAAAATTCTAAATATTAGTTGTTCATTCTATTTTCAATTGGTTCAGCATCATGTTTAAGTCCACATTTGTTATGATTTTTCTTAAACCTGTGTGTCATGTCTACGTGCCCTTTGCATTTCCAGCCATATTATCTTAATAAATGGGAAATGAGAACATCATGATTTACTACGTAGCTACAGAATACCCGGACCTCATGAACAATTCATTTTTAAACAAAACTATTTGGATCAACTCAGTACAATTCAATCCAGTGTGACGCAGATGGTACCCATGCAGCTAATCTCCCTGCTCTTCAGTGGATACTTGCCAAAAGCTGTCATTATCAGAGGAGTGTATATCTTTCCCTTATAAGATCATGAGTAGGTTAACCACATGCAGATATCTAATTCCTTCCTGAACAAAAATGATATTTTATCGGCATGTATGTAGATAGCCTACATAGTACAATACAATCCCCTGGCGATACATTTTCATATAAAACTATTTAGTTTGATTCCATACAGTTTGACACCGTCCTTCACACTTATTTAATGTAAATTGTTTGCATTTTTAAAGGAGTTTAGAATATAATTTAAAACATATACAATTTCCTTCTTAATATACATTATGCAAGTCCAACACATATTTACTGGTGAAATGCTGTCTTAGCATGTTTTACCTCAGCTCGGTTGACACAGGGATTTTACTATGATAGGCAACTGTTTCACAAATAACCCAATAATTGAACTATTCACGTGTGAGAAAATGATCACTTTTGTATTTCGGTACTAATCTCTAACCAGCAATTTTACCATTTCCTAGTGTTCCTAGAGCCAAAAATACCTTGTAATGAGGGGCAAAATGATATTTTCCTCAATATATAAACTGTTGTCCCTGATGTGCGTGTTTCTATGCAGCCACCTCCATCATATAAACCAGAGGGGAACAGTACATTCATTCAATAACTAATAGGTCAGAGGCATCATTCCCAAAATGAAACCCATTTGCTTTGGTACATCATGTCAAAACATATTATCACCCAACTTTCACTGCAGCTCTTGTAAACACAGCTTAATTAGACTTTACTAAAGTTAAAGATGACCTGTTGTATATTCCATATACACTCAGTTTTCATAATGAAGATATAATATACATGCAGACACATGTGGAATGCTCCTCCAGACTGACAGTCACACTGGACATCCAGCACCCATATTAACATATTAAAGCTGACTGGCAACATTATAGACAGCACAAACATTGGTAAAAATAAAAAAAGTGTGCAACTGTGATGAAAGTCCATGCTGATATATTACATTTCATCTTTGAGTACAGCGAAATTAACAAATGAGTTTAAGATTTACTGTAAAAATCTTCAACCATTTGATCAGCATGGAGTCGAAATAAAACCAAATGCTGGTGAGACTGGAAATGGGAAGAAGGAAAGTAAACTGATTTGCAAAAGCAGTGAAATTACACATCATAGCTGATAGCAGAGCAAAGTAGTTATTGATAATCTAGTTTCTCTACAGGACTCAGGTCAACTCCGCTTTCAGTCCATGAAACAGAAAAAAAGAGACATTACCCCAAACGTCAATCAGCTGTGATGACCTAGTTTATAACATGTAGCTTAATTTCATGTGAATTCATTTTTTTAATGATTTTAGTGTATTTAATCAGATCCTTATTATCCATTTCCCTCAATCTAATTAAAACTCAAGCCAATACACCAGTAGTACAGCAGTAGCATTGCCATGATGTAGCTGTTGACATTTATGTGTAAAAATACAAATCTATGGAACCAACCCTTTACAAACTAGCTTTGTGTAACTGGAGCCATGATATTTAGCATTTAAAGAAGCACTATGTAACTTTTCAAACTTAAAATTATGCGTTTCTGACTCGTTTTGATGGCACAGTAACATTTATTATGTACATACCTGGAGCAGTCATTGCCCCGCAGCATTCTGAGGCTGAGAAACCACGCTTTGCAAAGTTTCCAGCCCGGAACCACATGTTTCAGCTATGTTTTGCTTTATGCACACCCTAGCAACTGGATATCAACACAATAGCCATTTTGAACATGCACAATTGCTGATTTGGCAAAGTTACCCAAGTGGACATCATCAGAGGAAGAGAGGAAAAGAAAGAGAGAGTGGGACAGAGTAAGAGATAAGAGTCATCATCGGACTGACTTTTACTGGCTGAAGAATCCTCTTACAGATAGGGTGCAAGATGAATGCCGAATCAGCTGTAGTTAGAAAATCTACCAAAGTTCCACGGTGCTTCTTTAAAGGTACACCACCAGCATATTGTTATAATATAATAATATAATATCAGAAACTTTCTGAGTGGAAATGATCATGTCCTCTATTAAGGTCACCTGCCTGTATCTGATGTCAATGTATAACATTACATTTGTTTGTTTGTTTGTTTGTTTGTTTTTATTCAACTACAAAGTGAATTCAGTACGGCTGAAATCAACTCAATTTAATTCAATTCAATTCAATTTTATTTATAAAGCGCCTTTCCGACCGAAGCAACACAAAGTGCTTTACATGGTAAAAACAATAAAAGAATTTAAAACCTTCATACAACAGTAAC
>JBBBVU010000010.1:3396802-3408737 GCA_037177055.1 Atherinosoma microstoma
TGTATGTATGTATGTATGTATGTATGTATGTATGTATGTATGTATGTATGTATGTACGTATGTATGTATGTATGTATGTGTATTTTGTGGTTCAATAAAAGTTTTGAAAAAAAAAGGAAACTAGTAAAGAAAAAATGTTACTCATAGTTTCTTTCTTTCTTTAAAAAAACAAACAAAAAACATTTAAGATGCATTCATACCAGCCCTTCTGAATCAAATCCTAATTTTCTTTTCTCAGAGAGTTTGTTGGTTTGTTTGGGGAGGTGTGAATATGCAAACAAACTGGTCCACCTAAAATCGTAGGTCTCAGTTTGCTTTAAGTGAAGCAAATGCAGGAAGCAGACTCATATTTATGTGGCAGAAACTGAGGTTGACCTGCATTAGCTGATAAATGAATCAAGTTTTTTTGTTTGTCTTGTCTTCTCCTTCAGTAATTCTTGATGCAGTGCCACCTCAGGCGAGGAGGAGGAGCAATATGTTATTCAAAAGTCTGGCCTCATGTTTGTTTAAGTGCAGTGTGAAAGTAAACTCAGACTGAAAGAATGTTGCAACCCCCAATTAAACAGTCCTCACTCAAGTCTTGCAGGCTGATCCTTGTGGACACGATCTTAGTGGGTTAATGTTAAAGTGAACTTGAAAGTTATTGTAGCAGATTATCCTAACGTTAAAATGTACAGTAGCACCGTTCTGGTTGTTTTGCTCTCTGTAATTCATATCAATTTGAACTATGTTCACAACACAGTGATACAATTAATTGATATAATTGTAATAGAATTTACTAGATGTAAAACTATTAGGAAAACAAAATATTTTCCACCCAGTTGTCCAATTTTATGGTAAAACGACCACAATTCAATATTGTTATACCACTAATCATTAGTTTATCTCTATTGTCAACATATGTCATTTAAAATAGTTTAAAACGTCAGCCTTGAATGAAAACAACAAATTGTAAATACAAAATTTCTCTATAGACCTCCTTTATAGAAAATGTGAAGGTATTTCATGGCATTTTGCATGCTGGGACGGGAACACCATCCCATACAACCACTCTTGCATGGTTAGATTTAGTTTTGTCTTAAAATGCTCAAATCTAGTGGAGAAGGAATTAGATGAACTGAACTGAACCTCACCACTGAATGCAGGATCTGAAGACATTAATAATGTGTAGAAATGTGATGCTTCTTAAGATCCAACCAAACTTTACTAACAATAAAATTCTTCACATATAACTCCATAACTTAAAGATAGCACTGAATGTATTTTGACATATTATAATTAGTTTATAAAGATGCTTATTGCTTTAATCAATTAAAAATGTGTTGTTTTTTTTCAACTTGCAATGTACAGATATGTGTACTATTTGCTTACGAACAAACCAAGATATGGTATTAGAGGCCAGTGCTACAGTCTGAGCGTAGAAACAGTATCCTGGAGTTAAACAAAGGCTCTGTGACAACAAAAGAGAACCTCAGAAGAAAAAGGAATACAATGTGAAGTATAAGGCCCTGTTTACATCACAATGTTTCAACACAGAACGCAACACTTTTTTCTTTGCGTATTTGAAAAAAAATGCATTTACACAACAGCGGAATAAAAACTATTTCCGTGCAGGGGAGAACGCAAATAGGACCAGAAACGATGTAGTGCGCATGCCAGGCCTGTAGTGGGCAGTGAAACTTTGCAACGACACACCCAGCTGTCCGCCGCATCCAAGCTGCAAGCTCCGGTGAAGAAATGTGAAGCCTATGCAGAAGTGCCAAAAATTGCAGTTTACCCCTCATCCGCTAGTGCAGGGGTGGGGAACCCTGCTTCTCGAGGGCCGCATTCTTGCATCCCTGCTCCAACACACCTGATTCAAGTCAAATTGATCAAACAGCCAATCACAGTGGCTCATTAATTTGAATCAGGAGTGTTGGAGCAGGGATGCATGGAAAACTTGCAGGATGAGGGCCAAGGTTCCCCACCTAGGGTCTGGCTCCAAAAGGGAGTCAATCACCATAGACTCCCATGTTAAAAAGGCCGATTTCACAGCAGAGATAAACATGTTTACAGCCTGGTACAAAAAACATTTTAGGTTTAATAGGTCAAGTTTACCTTCGTGACAACTGTGGGGGGAGAAAATTTATTTATAACTCATTTGGAAATTCTTTATAATTAGGGGCGTGTCCTTTTGATTGACAGGTGCCAAATATCCAGCAGCAAGGAGGCAGAGGATAGCACAAATGCTGTTTTTAGCCGGCTAACAGCCTGCCTTTACTTTAGCCCGCTTACATCTGTTAGCTGGTTAGCTCCCGTTGGCTCCGGGTTAGCTTTATAAGGTACAGGCAGCTCAGAGTTTGATGGGTGTCAATCATCTGTCCCCACACTCATAGCCCCCCTCTCAGTGCCACCTCATCAGGCATTTTTATATTTTCTGGGAATGATGAGGCTCGTGACACTGCCAAGTTAGAATTGGGAACCTCCCGGTGAGCCCCAATTCAGCTCTTCAGAAACCAACGGGTCATGTGATCAAAGGTCTGTTCATATCTTTTACAGTCATTGGCCGGATCCTCATTAGACCATGAAACAACACTAGAACATAAGCATTGCATGCCGAGTTATCTGGCGCCTGTAATGGCATTAATATTCCACCAGAAACGGGTTTCGCTTCAACAGACCAAATAAATTAAAAAGATGCCACAGCACAAACATGACACGGAGTTCCGCCATTGTTGTTGTTGTGCTTTCCGTGGGTCTGTGCGCACGAGTGCAAGATGACATGAAAGACATCATTGCCTCCAAAATGTTCCAGTTCCAGTTTACACTGACAGGACTCACCATGCGTTGCAAAAAAGTTTGAATCCGGAGGCTGTAGTCAAATCTTTGCGGTTTTATCCACCCAAAAACTCTGTTACCGTGTAAACGAGACGCCAGAATGGAACCAAACCTTTGCGTTTTACTGTCTCAGCGTTGTAGTGTAAACAGGGCCTAAATAAACAATTTCACATTATCTAAATAAGATATGTTTATAACACCGTTATTCCTTTTGCAAAAAGAATTGTTGTCTTTTTCCTTTAGGATTATTTAGTCCAATCAGACTCACAAAACTTATCCAGTGTCTTGAAAAGGGGATGAAGCCATTTTTGTTCAACTGAAGCAGTAAATCATCTCCATCCACACTAACAGGTATGAAAACACAGTCACATGACCATTTAGTACATACACTCGCTTTTCTTGTGTGTGGGTGACTTAAAGGTCACAAACATAATGACATATTTACCTTCCTTCCTGATGAAAACACACAATTTAGAAGGAAAGGTGTAGAATGTGTCCAAAATCAATCCAATCCACTTTATTTATATAGCCCATTTAGAAAACAAAGGGTTACCAATGTGCTGTACATGGTGTAACATAACAGTATTCAAAAAGACAAAAAATAAAAGGAAAAAATAACGAATTTCACATGCAGTCTGCACTTCTAAAACAAAGGCTAAAAAACTAAAAGAATTAAAAAGAAAGATAAATTAAAAGGACAAAATACATTAAAATAAGTTGCTAGAAAAATTAATAATAATAATTAAAAGACCAACAGAGATACACATTTCTCATGCTGTGTTAAAAGCCAGGGAGTAAAAATGTGTTATAAGATGTGATTTAAAAGTTTCCAGAGTGGGGGCCAGTTTCATCTGGGTCGGGAGATGGTTCCAGAGTTTGGGTGCCAGCAGTGAAAAGGCTTGGTCACCTCTGGACCAGATGGAACTGGTCTGCAGACCTCAGTCACCCCTGGATTGGGTGTATGGTTTGAGCATGTCTCTTATGTATGGTGATGCAAAACCATAAAACGATTTAAAAACAAACAATAAAATCTTAAAATTAATTCTAAAATTGACAGGGAGCCAGTGCAGCAAAGCCAAGATGGGAGTGATCTGTTAATGCTTTTTAGTGGGAGCAGCATTTTGGACTAACTGTAGGCGAGCCAGGGAGGTTTGGTTGATCCCAGCATACAGAGCATTACAGTGGTCCAATCGAAATGAAATAAAAGCATCAATCGCACATTCAATATTTTTAAAAGATAAAACTGGTTTAATCTTTGATAAAAGCAGTAATTGATCAAATCTGGATTTCACTACACTATTAATCTGCCTGTCAGGTTTAAAATCACTGTCCATTTTCACGCCAAGGTTAGTAATGACAGGTTTTACAAATCCTTGTAAGGGACCCAGATCAAAAACAGAGGGATCATGAGACCTGTTAGGTCCAAACACAATGACCTCTGTCTTTGCTGAGTTTTAAAAAGATAAAAGATAAAAAAAAATCATGTCTTTATATGTTCATTCTTCTTGTGGATTTGAATGGTAGTAATATTATATATCATAATAGTACTCTGTATAAGGACTAAACATATAAGCTAATAATTGTCATAATTGTGCAGCCAAAATATCTTGTTAGTTAAAACAAGTACTAAATCTAAAATTAAAAATATTAACTTAAAATGGAGATTAACTCTTGTTTATAGTTTGTGGAGGATGCTGGGTTTATCTTAAAGTTCTTAGCTGCTGTCCAATCTCAAAAGGCTCACTCCAAATATGGACTACCTGGAACAGTGATAAGATACAAGTCAGAATTGTTGTGTGGCTCATGAAGAAACAAAGGCAGGAGTGTATTGCTCTTTGTAGATCTATTAATAAACCCTTTGCTATGAAACAGACCCGCTCCCAAAGGAATGACAGGCTTGACTTTCAGAGGACTGAAGCAGCAGTGGTAGTAAAAAAACAAAAAAGGTAATAAGTTTTACAGCTTGAAAACAGACTGTAAAAAACCCTTCCCTGCAAGGCAGCGATAAGGGCAGTGCTGTTTTGGAGCCAGCAGTGAATTTATGTAAGAGGACTAGACAAAAAAAAGGGCCCTTAACTGTGACTCTCGAAGATTTGGATGGACTCTACATAAAGATAAATTTGAATATTTTCCTTATTTTCCTTTGTTTTCACCAGATGTAATCATCCTAAGTGCCAGTTTGGTCTTTCATTTTGCAAAAGAGTAACCCAAAGGATGAATTTTTATCATGTTGCTTTGCAGTTTCAATCTGTTGGGTTTTGTCAGGGGATATTCTGCAAATGCAGGTGGACTCAGAGCACCTCTAACACAAGCCTCCAGCAAAATTCAGTCAACTTTTATGAATTCCACCGACTGTAGATTTATCATTCAACCGCTTCAGCCTGCTTCAACCAAACAGTATTTGGCTCACTTCTTAGTGATATTTTTTAAATAAAATATATAATCACTTTCAGGTAAAAAGAAACAGATCTTAAGTAAGTTGTCCGCTTCGTTTTCAACAAGCTCAGTAAATTCAACCTGTCAACGCTCTGTTCATGCAAATGAAGAAGCTGGTAGCAGGGGGTGGGTGTGTTTGTGTGTGTGTGTGTGTGTGTGTGTGTAGGGGGGGGGGGTAAAAGTAGAGAGTACAAAGCCTCAGCAGCAGTATTCACACACTCGGTGCCAAAAATCCTGTCCTCATTTTAACATCCTCCTCCTTCTCCTGTAGTCTTCCAATATGCAACAGCTACAGCTCGTGGAAGGCAAAAATCTCACTGTTTTGGACGTATTAAAGATAAAGTTGAAAAATAACAAGCTTGTTGAAGCTATATGAAGAGTTTCAGCTTTCAAAATAGCTGTTTTACAACTCAAAAACAACTGCATCAATATATTACGGACAGATAAAGCTTTACAGTACCTGTGGTGTAGGTGGGAATTTCTGTAGTCAACACTGTGTGGTCGAGCTTTTTTTTTTGTCCTCGTCCCTTCGGCTGCCACAAACTGGATGAGAGAGTGTGTGTGTCTGTGGTTGCACCAGACGAAATGAGAGAGAGGGAGAGATGTCTGCCTCTCTCTTTCTCCCCTCCCCTTCCTGATGATAAACACAGAGCACGTGGCTTCACCAATGATGCAGCACAGTGGAGATCACAGCGCTGAGAGGTGAGGAGAGAGAAGAGCGATGAAAGAATGACTTGAGGAAACAAGACTTGTAAAGATAAAAAAACTGAGATGTGGATGTCGGTCCTGTATGTGTATGTGTGTGTGTGTGTTTGTGCGCTTCAGAGTAGAACTCTGCAGTTCTGAGTTGGCAGAGATTACTCATGCTTTATGAAACATGCCAAAAAAATCTGAAATCATCCGACTCTGAAAGAAAATATCATCTTCTGAATAACCAGCTGTGACACAAACTGAGTCCAAATAGGCTTTGCAAAAATCCTCACACCCACATGCACAAATAAAGCTATTGTCAAGGACCTGACCATGTTTGGGCAACTGGGGCATGAAGTGATTGGAGCACTGATTGCAATATCATCTGTGTGTGTCTGGTAGGTTACTAACTTCAGCACTATCTTATATACAGTGTGGTCTGTTTATAAAAAGAGATATTTCAGGCCCACGCACTAAAAACAGCTTTGCATTTTTGTCTCCAAGAGATGTGCGAGCGTAGCTGACGAGGTCAAGGAAGCATCGAAGAGCAAGAAGAGATGTCTTTATTGGCCCAAGTTTGATGAGCCCAATGCCCTTCAGGACTCAGAAGGGATTCTGGCACCAATACTTGCTCTACACCTAGATTTAAACTTCTCTAGGTGGCCATGGCGTAGTTCTTCAGGATTTGTAGCTTATCTGTAGTGTTGCAATAAGTATTTTCACCTTAAAGATCATCAAAGCTCAAAATAAAAAGTGTAACCAGGTTTTAGTATTTTCATGCAGAAGGAACTCAGTTAATCTAGTAGTCTCAAACTAGGGACTTTTTTCAGTAAACTGGCCACTCTCCCATCACAGCTCCTGGATTCCCTTGTATGGTCAAATTCTTAAGGCGGTGCATCCCCACTGGAACGTGCGCATTATCCATCACAGCCATGGCATCACAGCCATTTTTAAGAAGCACCACTGAAATCTGGCAGATTTTCTCAGTGAGGCGCCCCCTAACGACGTATAATTCAGCATCCATCTTGTATCCGACCCTCTACTATGAGCTCTTTCCAGTGAGTAAAAGTCAGTCCAGTGTTCTGTCCCTTTCTCTCTTTCTTTGTTTCTCTTTCCTTGATGATGTCCACTTGCGTTTCTTTGACGAATCAGCCACAGTGCACATTAAATATGGCGTGTTGATAACCAGTTGCTAGCATGTGAGGTGGTGTTTAAATCGAAACTCAGCTGTAAAGTGAAATAGAGTCCTGGAAGAAAAAGTTATCAAGTGCGGTTTTCTCAGACTCTGGAGGCTGCTGGCCAACAATGGCTCCATGAATGTACAATAAATCTCACTGTCATCAAAATGAGTCAAAACTATTCTCAAACTCAGAAAGTAACAGTGCTAGCAGAAGTGTTTGTTCAGCAAGCAACAACTCCTGACTATTGCAGAGTTGGACTGTATGGCTATGGTTGAAAACTAGTTGATTTTGGTCAACTTCCAAAATTTGAATGCAAAGAAAATCGGGGGGGGGGAGGGAATGTAGATGGACATATTAAGAAAAACTAGATACTGGATTAAATGGGGCTCATTTATTTATATCGAAGTGGGTCAGTTGTTCATACACCAAAACATTTCCAAAGCTCATATTGTGAGAGATATCCTATGTCTCTACAGCTTTAGGTCCTCAAAGCATGCTGATTAGGAAAATATAAAGAAAAACCTTAAAGCATTAAAGTTCATGCATGCAACTTTTCTACACTTTCAAAATCGTATTGCACCAAATGGATGTAATTCTGACAATAAAATATTTTTTTGTTTTTTGGGAGTTTTTAGTGCTAAAAAAAATATTTCAGCATTTTACAGATGTTCTGTCTGATGGATTATGATGGTAATGTGCTAAAAACAAAATTATATCTAGGCCAGAGAGCATAACATAATGAATGCAGAAGCTTAAGTAATGTAGCTTGAACACAACGCTGCACAGCTCAGTACCGGTACCTTGTCCTTCGAAACACCGCTTCTCTCCTTTTGCATAATATTTCAAAACAGCTTTTCTGGGGCTGAAAGAAACACATCACCTGCATCGTTTGGAAAAATGTATGTATAAACAAAGCATTATGCTCCAAATGAATGCTATTCTCTTATTAACATCCACCGGGTCGTCGACGCTCCAATATGTGTTTTTCCAATCAACACAGCAGGTGCATTAAAATGACCACAGCAAAACTTTTGCAGCTATGGACATGGTCTACATGGTTCGAAAGAATAGAGTTCCTTTGCTGTAAGCTTTTCCATTTGGGTATGCAAAATAGGCGAGGTTAAACAGGTGGATGTTAAACATCGGGAAGCATATGTAAAATAACATTTAAAAAAACCTGAAAGTGGCCTATTTTTAGGCCCCTTTGCTCCCCCATAATTTGAATCATGGTTTTAATCAATCAACATCCTCAATGTGCAAAGGGAAAATATTTTTAAGTTGCCATAACAATCAGACAAGCTGCAGTGACAGTAAAAAGAATTCAATGTTTGCGGTGCTGTCAAAGTATAAAAAAATAAAATAAAATTATGTCCAATTGTCCAATTGTGGTGTTATTTGAAGTTTAATTTTCTCCCTGACAAAACGAAATTCATTTTCTTTTGATAAACAGATAAGCTGTAGGCTATTATATTGAGAAACAAAATGTAAATTTCTTGAGATAATTAGAAAGATTTAATTTTTACATGCAAAAGAGCTTCATGATCTCAAGCCCACTAGTCAATTAGTACATTATCCAAAAAAAATGGTAAAAATGAATAATTGAAGGCATTCCTGCTCTTTGTTTCTGTAAATCAACAGGCATGGAACAGGATTCTGCTTGTCACAAGGTTGAGGAAGTTGAGGAAAGGATTTAGAAACGTTTACCATCTTCTACAGCAAATTTGTGTCTTGTAAGACAGCATTCAGATTGTTAGCATCATGTAATGAATCAAGTTAAAGGGATGCCGTCTAACTTTTTATCCAAATATTAGCCTAATGTGAGTAATGATGGATGATTTCTGGGGTCAATATACAGTACTTGACGTGTGTCGGCGCTCCGAGGGGGCTGCCCTCTTCAGAAAACAGACATTGTAACTTTGCAGAAGTGGATCCGTCTCTCATGAGATCATGTGACCTGGAGCACTTTGCTGTACGGCTCCACCTCAATAAACACAGAGGGCTCTGCTTTGTACTACTTTTTCCTCCCCTTCAATCAAACGTTTGTCATGGCTGAACCAAGTAAGAAGGTGGAAATGGTGTCTGAAGAAGCCGGAAAGAGAAGGGGAAAGGAAAGGAATCGCTCCAGAGGAAAGACGCAGGTAGACCTTGGCAAAGTATTTGCTCGTTTGAGTTTGATGAAAGAGCAGTGTGGATGCAAAAATCACTCTGTTTGCCTTAGTATTATTAGACTGGTAAGTTAGCTTGTTTCCTGTTGTGCAAACGTACCAAAATGTGATGTAACTTTTTCACATCTTCTAGCCAACGTTTATTCAAAACAATGTCAGTAAGTGCCTGATGAGCTGCAGAACGTTGCAGTATACATCTGTGTCTTTATTTTGCTGTTTAGTAGTACCTAAATGCGGCTAGTTGAAGCTAATCGGCTACAGACCAAAGCTAATGTGACTCCCTAAACATTTCGCGCAAGTGGGGCTGGTTTGCATGCAATAAGTGCATTTCCTATAATTCATGTAATTATCAAAGAAGTAACAGAACGATTAGCAACTGGCTTGGTTTAGTTTTAGTTTTATGGTTTTCATACGCTGTTCAATATGAAGCAGTACTAATGTCATGTCCCATAAGCTAAGGGCTAATGCTGAAGTTTTCATAGAAATAAGTTATTGACTTTAGTTGTGCCAAAGTTACTGCTTCATTCGATACCCAAAACTATAACTTATAGTAATGGTTTTGGGTCACTTTTTACCTGAATTCCTGGATACAAATTACTTAACTATCAGCTGGTCAAAGTTGTCTGCAAACATGATTCCAATGCAACAGTGTTGTGTGGGAAGTTCCAGGTATAGCGCCCCTAGTGGCCAAAAGTTACACAGTATCCCTTTAATTAAGTGTATTGATGTTTGTCTAAATTGATTTGCATTTGTTCAACGCTTTGCATTAAGTGCTGTTCAGAAAAATTCTCAAAACTTAAACAAAAATAATCTGAAACCACAAGGCTAAAATTACTGTAATGCTGCTTGCTAACTCTGGGATAGTCTGCACCTTTGTAGCTCCCTAATGTTTCATTTGTAGCTGTTTTACTGTGCTTAAATGGAATGTGGCTATAATTAGTTGCATATCAATTGTGTTCCTTCAATAGACATAACGTGTACGTGAAAGTTGACGTAGTACACAACTTGGTTATCCTACAGTGAGGTTGAAGACTGTTACTGCTCTGAAACTAGACTACAGGCTCAATCTCGACAATCTCTTTATGTGTCCATCAGCAGACATGTATCCTGCAAAAATAGCCCCAAGCAAAAAATTTTTTTAAAAGCCCACTGGAATACTGCAAACTGCCAAAGTATACATCAACTAAGTGCATGAGATACAACTTCATTACATGCATTACAAATGGCTTCGGTTCAGTCAAAAAGGAAGTCTAAAGGTGGAAACCTGCTGACAACTAGAGGCAGTTTTTTTCTGATGTATTTGTGTCATGTGGAATCATCTGATATCTGTTGACACATGTCACAAAGCTTTCAGATCAAATCTTAAAATTGACTTGTTCCCTGCCTGGAAAATGGGACACAGATTGTCTCTTATAGGCAGGTTCAAGCTCACAACCTACCATGAGCAGCTTTCTCATTGCAGACAGTGATTAAATGTGACAGTCATGTAGCGTGAATTAAAACATCATTAAGACAGTCCTACAGTCCTGTAGTGATATAATTCAGTTCAGTTATGATTATTTCCAAAGAGATGTTCAACTGTCTTTATTCTGAAGGTCCGATGATTTATGGCATGAACAGCTCATGAAGGGTTTATAAATTTGATCTAAGAAGTTGAAACAGTGGATGACCTGTACGGTTCATGGAAGCTTCGCTTTGGGAAGTCAGGATCAGCATCCTAGGCTGTGGGTTTTTGCTGTTTGTATTCTTGTTTAATTTTCTTGGTCTTTTTTCTTGGGCTGTCTTTCCCTACGTGGTTTATTCTACTACCACCTCATATCTAGTTTGGTTAAATTCGACTATGCTGTTTTAAGCATGCTTCCAAGTCTGTGTTTGGGTCTGAATGTCCACTGCTCCACACAACTAAAGTTTAAGTATTAGCCTAATAGTGTGATGATAAATCAGTCTTTCCAGAAATTCAGGATGTTGCAATCACAACTACTAAGGTAAAGTCAGCCAATACTTGTGTATTTCTGCACATCCTGGAATTTTGTCCAATCACCAAAACTTTAGGCTAAGTTGTGTTCAGGTGTGAAAATGGTGGCGAAAACTCGGAGAAAGGCTTCTCCATCCCCACGAAACCACTGTAGTACATACTACAAAGCTTTGGATGGCGCTATGATCATTAAAGAGTAACTCTCCGAAGCTAGAACAAGACATAGTGTGTGCGCAGGTTTAAGGCTCAGACAGATGTCACTTTACAGCTTGTGTGGACAGATGATGAAGTAGAGCCGCTTCTTCGAATTACGCTGGACTATAGCCTAGGCCTAAAGCAAAAAAAAATTGAGGAAGGGGTGGATTGTATTTGCTGTGTCACATTGACGTCATATTCCCCGGTTGTGCGGTTACACTGTTGTGATGGAACACAGACGGTACAGGTTTCAAAATCAAATGGCTGAATTCCTTCTTGTGCATGTCAATCAACTAATTATTTCCATAAATTTCAAGCTTTGTACTGTTTACGTATGTTATGAAAATGTTATGTTATGAAACATACGTAGCTGCACAGGAGTGTTTTTGACAGCAATTTTTGGTAACACTTTACAATAGGGGCCACAAAATTTGCTTCGCTACTCAGAAACTACTGAGGAACGAATAAGGGACTAA
>JBBBVU010000010.1:3408837-3426625 GCA_037177055.1 Atherinosoma microstoma
ATCTATCTATCTATCTATCTATCTATCTATCTATCTATCTATCTATCTATCTATCTATCTATCTATCTATCTATTCGGATTTAAAATGAGAATAAATCAGCCAATTACTTCAGAATTAAAGGTAGGGTGGATGATCCCCTGCGGGTTCCCCCTCTTCGTGCATGAATCCCTTGCTCGAGTCGTGGAGCACTTGTAAACAAAGGCAACAAAGGGAGAGCCAGAGCTCAGCTAGCTACATTAGCTAGCATACTAGATCAAAATACATAACTTAAGCATAAGGAATATTATATCAGAAAAGGTCCCGATATGGAGTCAGTATAGAAACTGTTTGGGAGAAGCTGCTGCAAAGAAAAAAGCTGAAGGAGAGCGGCGCAAGAGCAGATTGTGCATCAGTGGGCTCAAGTAAAGCAACAGAAAGGGCTGCAGAGTGAAGCCATGGTGGACATATTTCTACCTGATAAGTAAGATACTATTATGTCTTTATGACTTTTGGAGAAAACCCTCAACTGAGATCCCTGGGTAATCTGTGCACGAACTGTTCTTAAATGGTTTTACTCCAATCTCACAGATGAACAATTTTTTGTAAGTATGGATACCTGTTCCTCAAGAGCCCATGAAATTAAATGTGGGGTTCCCCAAGGTTCAATTTTAGGCCCAGTACTTAATCTTCACATTGCCGTGTCCCCTGATGACCTGGAGCCAGTTAACGTCCTTTTAAACTGTATTTTAGATATTAAGTCATGGATGGCAGAGAATTTCTTACAGTTCAATCAGGACAAGACTGAAGTTTTAAATTGCTGTACCTGAAGACAAGAGAGAGATCATTTTATCTAAATAACTTCTTTTTAAACCCTCTGTCTGCTCACTGCACAGCTGCACTTAATTATAGCACCCTCAATCAAACCAGATTATTTGACATAATAACAAGAAACAAAATCAGGGGAGAAGAAAATGTGATATTCTAGTAAAATGGTTGTGTTGCTCTAAATCTGTATACACATGGTCTGAAGAACACATGAGGTTCCATATTCTAAAAAGACACTTTTCCTACATAAATACTAGTTTATGTGCAGAAAATGGAGTACACAGGACTTTTGAGTGTACATCATTCATGCATCAGGTCATTTCTCTAGAACAAAAGTTCCTTCTTTTAACTCCTAAAAAATTGTGGTTCTGTTTGCTTAAGGTTGTTTGTTTTTTCACAATTTCACTTTATTTCTATTTTTATTATGTATGTTAATTTCTGTACAAGGAAGCAAACTCTAGACAGACTTTGAAAACACAAAGAAACCACAAGTGTGCAAACAGAGAAAGTGATTTAAATCTCAGCTTGGGCCCATTACATAGCAACCCATGTTTGTCCCAAATGTTCATTCCCATTGATTGAGTCTAAAAAGCACTGTCTCTGTGCAGTCACACCACAGGAGCGCACAATGTGTCTGCTGCCAGCAGACAGACTGACCCCTGGGAAGACTGAGCTGCTGTTATAATTAGAATGACTCATCGCTCTGTTATACTGCAAATTGGCCTCTGTAGATTTTCTCAACTGTGAATGTCTGTGTGAAAGACTATATGTAAAGTAAAGGCTAATTGAATATAGTTAAAACTGTCATGTTTTTGAATGGCATCCACAGACATCTATAAAACAGACGACATGAAGGACTCAGATTGATTCAGACTTGTTTTGTGTTGTTAAATGCATGTAATTCAACACAATTACCATGTCTGCATTCTGCATGTTGCATCTCCTTGCAAATGATATAAATCCATTGTCATTTTGCAGGTGTTTTTTCTCCCACTTGAGAAATCACTTTTGAGTTGTTTTAGCTGTTACATGTTTCTTTGGGGATCTGTTGCATCTGTTTGCAGCCATTCTGAAATTATCTTTGTTGAAGTTTTCGCAGATTAGTGGTCATTTTGTTTAGTTTTGGTTTTATTTGGCCAAAGTGTTTTCTCCTAAGACGGTTTCAAACCTACTGTATCATTTGAGTAAGTTTGTTAAGAGGCAACATAAGAGTATAAAAGTTGTGCAGGCCTTTTAAAAAAGCATTTCACTAAAAAAGTCCTTCCACTCAGCCTCTTGTGTCACTCCTTAGTTCTTCCCCTTGAGCCCCTTTGTTGTTCAAGATGATGATGAAACCAGTTTAGCAAGTTAAATCCCATATTAATGAAGAAATGTAACACTTAAAATTACTTCGAGGTTTGTATAAAATTTCATACCAAAGCATAAATTACTACATGTCCTCATTTATTTATTCATTTTACAATAGAGCTCCGGGAGTTGACGTCACACAATCCTGGCATTTAACAGTTGAATCAAAACAAAGCCGTTTTGGCAGGAAGGCGCACCATTCAAACTACTGCCAGTTATCTTGCTGCTTGCAGCTTATCTGGACAAATAAACGGTAAATATGGTGAATTGTTGTTGTGCCCGTGACAGCGGTTTATTGATTAGAAAAAGAAAAAAAAAGCCAGTGGAAAATTGTGTCCACGGAATAATGATTAAAACTGTGTTTTCTGTTCACAATCCATGCATGCACAGATTGCCCAGATACCTCAGTTGAGAGTTTGGAGACAATCAGTTTGGCTAAGAGAGTGTTATATTAACATTATCTGCTCTTGGTGCAAATTTTATACATTTTATCTGTATATGTTAAATACTAATGCATTAAAACACGGAACTGAGGCCTACATATGACAATAGAACTTACTTAGCACCTACGGGCCATGGAATCCAAACCCTCATCTGAGGTCCCTGGGCCATCTGTGCGCGCACGGACTTTCACCGGCCTTTTTTTTTTTTTCATAAACTTTATATCTTATTTATTTTACATGCTTTTATTACAATTCCTAAAAGATTACCTACTTTCATTAAATGCACTTTAGACCAAGATATTATGGCATGGATTATTGCGGGGCTTCCCGTTGCTCACAAAGCAACAAGCAAACGCGGCGCAAAGTGACAATAGCGCAATCTTTCACAGGAAGACTCCAGATCTGAATCCCCTTGAAAAAAACAGATTTTGTCCATTTATATCCCTCCAAGCTTTTAGGGATTATCTGGAGTAGGATGAGGGAAAATGTAGGCTATCAAGTAGCTGGTTTGGTTTAAAGTCAGCTCCAATTGCCTCAAAAGTTTTAAAAAGGGGACATGATAAGGGTTACAGATATTTAATCTATCTAGTTTCCTTGTAAATCAAAAAGCGCCTTCTGATTTAAAATGAGACATAAAGTCCAACGGTGTAAATTTACCGCTCAAGTTGATGCAAATTTTCCTGCCATCATGGCAGCATAAACAAAGAGAGTCACGTGACGTCCAGAGCTCTATTGCAGGATTTCTTTATTAAACTTTACATCTAAGCATAATTAGGAAGGTGATATGACCAAAAAGCAAGCCTGTTTTCTAGCAACATCCACTATCGCTATTAATAATCAAGGCTGTCAAAGTTAACTCGTTAATAACGCATTGACGCAAATACCTATTAAAGGCCCATTACTTAACTTTGCAACCTTAATATTCTGCTTTCTGGACTCGTTTGATGGCACAGTGACATCTATTATGTGCATTTTTACGGCCCAACAGCTGAGAAACTGCACTATACAACTTTTTGTACCGAGACGCATGCGCGCTGAGTTTCGCTTTGCGCATGTGTTACACGCTAGCAAGTGGATGTAAACAAACCGAGATAAGTTTTTTTTTTTACTGTCTGGAGAGAGCTCACAATACAGGTAGGATGAAGATGGATGCCGAATTAGCCGATAAGGGGCGCATCACTGAGAAAATGGCATAAGATGAGTAGTGTCTTTTTAACGGCAGTAATTCTTTTGATTGACGCCATTTCAGGAAGTGATGTAGATAGCAGGTTGTGGCTCTGAAGCAGAAATGGACACAGAATGGATATTTTGCACTGACATTTTAAAGACCCACTATATAACTTCTACTATTTTCTCAGTGATGCGCTCCTTTCAACGGCTAATCCAGCATCCATCTAGCATCCTACTGTACTGTGAGATCTCTCCGGACAGTAACATACTGTCTTTTCTCGACTCTTGTCTTATCTTTTGTTCTTCTTTGGCTCTCCTTAGTTTCCTCTCTTCCTCCGATAATGTCTTTTAACTTTTCTTTGCTGAAGTTTCGCTTTCTGTCATCAGTAGTTAAATCAGAAACAGAGACTGAAATGACAGTTAAGACTTTGTCTTAACCAACAATCACTGATTTTACAAGTGTAACGTCAGATAAAATCACCTCGGAACTTCTTGGCTCAGATGTGGATCTGTGACTGATCAACTTTGACTTGTTTTCCCTTTATACTTTCACACTGTCAAGACCAACAATCTCAACGGTGTTTTACACACTGAGAACACAAGAGACAGGCATTTACCAACACTCCAGGCAATCGGCCGTCAAGCATGGGGCGGTTTACAATCTTTGAAACCCGTTCGTGTACAAAAGCAGCTGAATCTCAGTCCAAACCAAAACAGAAATACAACAAAAGTAAACCTAGTATGGAGCCCACTGTTCATAAAACATTTCATCTTTGTGGCGGTTCTTTTTTAGATGGAAAATGTCTCATTTGTACTTGATTTCTCTCCTGCTCTGGACTCGACAGTAGGAACTCACTTCTTCATATGACCATTCCAGCTGATAGGTCACGGGACCAAAAAGCTTATATTACATGAAGAATGACTTTGAATCCAAGTGAGAATGTTTTTAAATCAGTTTCTTTAAAGGCAATGGTAGTTTGCTTCCAAATCCACCAGTATTCTTTATATGTCATGGGTATGTATGTTTGTTTGTAAAGTAATGTGTATATATATATGTGTATGTGTATGTGTATGTATATATTTTATTGTTTTTTTCTACAGTTTTTACTTATATCTTTTAGCAATGGAAAGGCTTACACTTTCAGTTTCGTTGTATTATGTGCAATGACAATAAAGGTTTATTCTATTCTATTCTTATTTTGAATCTGATTTAAAAATACTGAGGTAACTGTGGCGCCTGTGCTCCTGCTATACTGTGATGGTCCTGAAACAGAGCAGAGGAGATTGATTCACAGACTGAATGTGTCCCAGTTTGATTTCTTTGCCTGCTGGCTTATACTGGGTGTAAATAGAGCTTTAATCCTGATTCCATTTTCCTGCATTACAGCAATATGACCGAATGGAAACAGGGTGACGGTCAAGAAACAGTTTGTGAGTCAGACAGGTAGCTATAGGCCTAAACTACTATTTCTATGGATGATTTCAAGTAATTACCATGGATGTAATGATTGTTGAATGTCAGTAAATAATCATTATAGATGAAAGACTATTCAGATTTTAACAGGTCATTTTTCATTGATAGGTTTGTTTCATGCCAGGTTTTTTTTTTTTTTAATGTTCATATAATCAGAAGGAAATGGTTATTAATGTAAAGAAAATCCATCATCACCCACTACAGCCCTCAACACGTTTCATAAATTTGTAATGCTTATGATGGTGTTAACAGAAACTTGAAATGTGTTACTTCTCCATTAGTGAAGTTTAGAGGGTGTAAAAGCAAAAGGGAGCATTATGATGTATGTTATTAGCTAATTCATATTAAGGTGCAGAAATTACAGTTGTTGGTATTTCAGCCATGGTGCGCCTTTGAAATGGCCGGTGTGTTTATGTCATGTTGCTGGTGTTACACGGTGCTGTAAAACAAAACACAGTGGTCATGTGATGCACCAGGCTGGGAAAAAAAGCTGTGAAGTGCAGCTTCTCAGTCTCTGGATGCTGCAGGGCAACGACAGCTCCAGGAATGTGCATAATGAATGTCAGAGTGCTATCAAAATGAGTCAGTACAACAGAGATTAAAGGTTGGGAACTTCTTGAAGTATAGTAATTGTAATAGAAAAATACAGTTATTGTTAGTCTGGCAAAAACTAGATAGTTGGACCAGAATTGTATTAAATCCAATTTCACTAATAAAGAAGAATTTTCTGAGGAGACTCAGGTCTTTTGGAGCTACCAGCAAGATCCTCCACAGTTTCTTGAGCACCACTATGGTGAGCATCCGGCTCAGTCCGGCTCTGTGACCTCTCTGTCCAGTTAGTCAAGGACGCTGAAACAGCTGAACATCTGCTCCAAGGTAGTGGCTCAACCGATGTAGAGCTGTTTATTTAACAGCTGCTCTGCACACACCCTTAGACTGGCAAATGAGATAATCGCAGACCCATCTCATATCCTCTATGATGGGTGCCTTCCATCAGATAGATGCTTCAGGGTGCCCTTCTTCAGGAGGAATAAATCTAAACATTCATTCCATTATTCTGCTCAACCAGTAGCATGTTAGGTTTGTAACAACAAAAAAATATGAATAGAACAAGAAAACAGTAAGAACAGAGAATAACCAAAAGGGATGGCATGCATCTCATTCCTAAAAAAAATGTTGACCGTACTGATTTTATTGTCATTCAAATGAGCCAATGAGAGTGACTGAAAGCTTTATGAATAAGAAATGATCCAAAACTCATCAATGTTTTTACAATGCCTATAAAAGGTATTCACCCCTTGCATGTTTTACCTTTTTATTGCTTTTGTAAATCAATCATGCTCAATATAATTTGGCTTTTGTAACAAAAAAAGCCAGAAATAATCTTCTTCAATGTCAAATTAAGAACTCATTTCTACAAAGTAATGACAATTAAATAAAATGTGTAACAAAATTAGTGATTGCATAAATAATCACCCACTTCAAAGTAACTGACCTAATTTAACAGAGTCAGTCAATTGGTGCTTGCAGTCTCACTATTAGTGGAATGGAGATCACTTGGATGCACTGAATTTCTCTCAAGTGATTTTAGTATGAAGACATCTGTGGTTAAGGCGCTTAGATTTTCCACAAGAAGCGAGAACTTTGTTCTTGTTCTAGAGGCCACAAGAACAAAATGACGTCATTTTATTCTTGCCCGACTTGTTTGAGGACAGTTTTCGACGCATCGGGCTGGCAGAACTTTCTTCTCGTGGGGTTCCATGAAGTATTGTGTGATTGGTGAGCATTTGAGGTGGGCGTAGATAACGTGGGAAATCATGAAGCGGAACGTAGTTGCTTCCGCATTTCCACTGATGCGAGGATTGAATGGATAGCTTTAATCAATAGTTGATCGAGGTGCTGACAAAGTACAAAAATGTATCCAACACACGTGGTAAATAAAGACATGGATACTGCCGTGTGCACAATCCTGCACTGTCATGGACTAAGTTTCACGTGAAATATAAAATAACCGGGTCAACCAGCTCATTGCACATAAAGACACAGACGATTCCCCGCAGTAATCCCCGCCCTGTCTCGGACAACGCTTCTCGTGGAGTATGAAATGACCCAACCAAGACAAACTTTTTCTTGTTCTTGCGGCCTCGAGAACAAGAACAAAGTTCTCGCTTCTTGTGGAGTATGTAGCAAGCTTTAATCAGTATTCCTGGCAACCACTGCAGCTTGAAGACAAAAGAAGACTCCAAGCAAATCAGAGAAAAATTGTTGAAAGGTATAAGTCTGGGAATGGATACAAAATAATTTCTAAGGCACTGAACATGCCCTGGAGCTCTGTTCAATCCATCTTCAGGAAATTGAAGGAATATGGCAAATGTGTAAATCAAGATCAGCCGTCATCACAAACTGAGTTACCGTTCAAGAAGAAAACTAGTGAGAGAAGCTACCAGGACACCTATGGCTACTCTGAAGGAGTTACAAGCTTCAGTAGCTGAGATGGGGGAGACACTGCATACAACAAATGTTGCCCGGGATCTTCACCAGTCAAAGCTTTATGCGAGAGTGGCAATGAGAAAGCAGCTGTTAAACAAAACTCATATGAAGTCTCAACTAGAGTTTGCCAAAGGGCATGTTGGAGAATCCATGGTCAAGTGGAAGAGGGTCCTTTGGTCTGATAAGACCAAAATAGAGCTTTTTGGCCATCATTTGGCAGACCCCAAACACCGCACATCTCCACAAACACATCATCCCCACTGTGAAGCATGGTGGTGGCAGCATCATGCTGTGGAGATGCTTCTCAGCAGTAGGCCCTGGAAGGCTTGTTAAAGTAGACAGCAAAATAAATGCAGCAAAATAGATGGAAATCCTGGAGGACAATCTGATTCCATCTACTAGAGAACTACGGCTTGGGAGAAGCAAGACAATGACCCAAAGCATCCGGCTAAAGCTACACAGAAATGGTTTAAAGACAGCAAGGTGAATGTTCTGGAGTGCCCAAGTGAAAGCCCAGAGCTCAATCTGATAGACAATTTGGGGCTGGACTCGAAAATGGCTATTCACACCCAATCCTCATGCAATCTGACAGAGCTTGCACAGTTTTGCAAGGAAGAATGGAGTAAAATTGCAGTGATCAGATGTGAAGCCTTATTGAAACACATCCACACAGACTCCGTGCTGTGATTGCAGCCAAAAGTGCATCTACTAAATACTGACTTGAAGGGGGTGATTATTTATGCAATTACTAATTTTATGTAACATGATTTTATTTGTCATTACTTTATAGAAATTAGTTTTTAATTTGACATTAAAGAAGATTTTTGGCCTTTTTTTGGAGGGTTACAAAAGCCAAATTATGTTGAGCGTGATTGATTTAGCAATAAAAGGGTAAAACGTCCAAGGGGGTGAATCATTTTTATAGGCACTGTATTTGACAGCTATTATAATATTTTGTGATATGATATCACCCCTGATGATATGATTATCATCATTTAAAGTAAATATAAAATGCAGCCTGTTAACCAATCCAACTTCACCTGATAACTCAGTGCTTCTTGCTTTTCCAAATATGGCCATTGATGATGGTTCAACTAAAACAATGAAGAGCAAACCAGTGGGTGAGATCATGTTGGCTAGATTCATCTTGAATATACAATCTAAAGCCCAAACATTCCTAAAAATGTTTTATCTTTTACAGAACTCATCATAGTCAGGTTAAATAAAGTAGACACTTTTATCAAAGGCTGATACTAAAACGCTGCCTTGTTTTCCTCCTGCTGTCAGCCACCTGTTTCATTTATTGAAGCAAGGCCCAGAGAGTAGAGGAGTCCCTCCTCCTCCCAGCCCTGACAACAGGGCACTGTACGAGCTGTTGCTCCTGTGCTGACAGCTGAGGAGGGGTTGAGGTGGAGATTATACTCATTTGGAGAGCATAGCGGGGTATTGCCTGAAATACAACTAATCCTAGCACCTCATCACTGAGATGTGTCTGGGTGCTTAGGTGTTCCTTTCTTCTCCTTATCCCCCCCTCTTCTGGACACCAAGTTCCCCTCCTGCTGTCTTTTGTCTCATTTATTTGCCCTCTTCACTTTCTCTTTTTTCTTTTATCCTCTCTCCTGTAGAACATGAGCTCAAGGGGCGAAAGAGTGGAGCTCTATTTAAAAAGGAGGAGATCATAGAGGATTTAGGTTAGGTGTGTTGGAGCAGGGATATATTGAAAACCTGCTGGACTGTGGCCCTTGTAGGATCCAATTGAGGAGCTGTCAACTCTAGTTCGCAGTCCCTGAGGCAAGCTTCATGGGGAAAGAACATAAGAGGAAAAACAACTGGATGTGACATTTCATTACTTTAATTTTGACATTTGTTGCATTGACATCCAACAGCTAACAAGAATGAATAAAACTGACTGCTTATATCCACCTTATTCCTAGCCTCCATGAGCCCTTTCATGAAAAATGCGACTGACTTCCGGTTGGACCGGAACCGGCGTTTACTTGCATGCCAGACATTGGCGCTACTCCACTTTATACGAGCTTTTTAGGTGAACTATGTGGGAGCATCAGCTGTCACAGCTCAGACAGGACAGCCTAACAATCTCTCTGCCTAGTGCAATAGAGGGGTGGGAGGATGATACGAAAATCTGGCGAAAAAATATGTGGGTGTTCCTCTGTGGGCTTTTTTTCAACAAAATGGAAGGAAAACACAACGTCTGCAGTGGTTTCTTCAAGTTGAGGTTTTTCAGCCACATCCTGCTGGGTTCCTCATCTCGGGATAGGCAGCCACTCACTCTCTTAGACTGAGGTGCATGTTCTACATGTCGCTCATGTTGTCACAAATTTAGCTTTCTCTGGTTGTTAGTACAACAAACAGCAAGACATGTTCCCGTGCCGCTCAAGGACATTTTCCTGTGGCAAATCATGTAGAAATGATATAAATACTCTTGTTGAAATGTTTGAATAAACCGCTACCAGAAACGACAAATTACTCTATGAACCAACGGCTAAACACTATTTCCAGTATCTCACTGGAAGTTGATCGCATAATCGTTATTCGGCGGATCAGGAATAATGTGGATAGACTAGCTTGATTGGACCATACCATTCTCACAGGTTCCCAACACAGCTATATACAAAGAAATAATAGAAATATTTACATAGCAGAAACAGAAACTATACATATATTTACACAAATTCAAACTACTCAAAAAATCATACCAAATAATACAACCAATAATTAACCAAAACTGTACAAAATTATTTCCCCCTAACTCCCCCTTATCTGTCCCTGAGCTTGACCAGGTAATGGTAATGGTCAATGGTGGGTAATAAAGAGATAAGAGAGATTGATAATTCATTTTGCCTCTGACATGGTTTTAACAAAAGTTAATGAAGTAAGCCCCAATAAACTAAAGACTGTTTCATGGCACATTTATTCGTACGTTTCTGTGTAAGCGGGTGCATTTGGCAGTGTGTTTGGGGGGGGCTTGACATTATTGTTGTTGATGAAAGGGGGACCCTGCGGAAAAGGTTTGGGAACCACTGATCTAGGCGATCATTTATGCCACCTATAGCTTTTACAATTTCTTCTTGTGACTCCAGCACAGCACGGGGGAGGACGCAGCCAGTCGGGTGGGCAGCAGCAGCAGCAGCTGGTGGTTGCTGTGTACTGGCACAAGAGACTCTGGGATGGTGGAGTCGCCCAGAGCCTGTGACGGGATTCCCCCAGGTCTGTGACGCTGGAGACGCCAGGAATGCTGAAGTCCCCCGGGTCTGTGAGGCAGGGGATGCAGGAAGAATCCCTCAAGGTTGTGGCATGTGGTTGCGCCTCCATGTTCTCTCCTATGTCGAGGTAATAAATTGAGTAATAAAACATGAGTTTGAGTCTTTGATATCATCTTTGATTAGCTGGCATGTTTGAGTTTAAAAATCACAATGAGTAATTACATGCTTACATTATTTATGCATTAACTTCTATCTCATGGGGCTGTGAGGAAGCTATTGTTTGAATACATTTGTTTCACAAATATGCATTTACCTTGGTGGTAATCGGAGTCACCCATGTGTGCTCCCACAAACCCTGAAAGAGCAGTCTCCCCAAATATGGCGGCAGTCTCTGATCAAACGGAGTGGGCTCCTCTTCCTCTGTTCCCTCGCCTGTTTTAGACACACTGTGGCGGTGAGCAGCCATCCTCCGCTTCACGTCCAACTTGATATCGACACATTACAACACACTTTGCAATTTGATTTGTCATTGAATAAATGAATTGTTCAAGTTGAATTATATTCAGGAATCTATGTTTTTATTTCACAATTAATTAGCCTACTCATCACCAAAATGCTGTCTTGTCATTTCAAAGACTCTCATGGTCCTCCATAACTATCCATGTGATATGGTTAACAGTGGAAACATGACTGTGATCAGGGTTTACCGAACCAATTGGTGCTAAACCATCTGTGTGTTTCCCAACCATTATATGAGCTGGGCCCCGCACCCCCAACGGCAACCCCCGTCCTTCGAATAAGTTCCACTTGAACTTCGTTCCGTCAACAATCAACCACGGTAAGTACGGGGCCGCCTTCGCCACCGTAAAACTCGGCCAAGATCGTTAACATTCGGCTGCAGTCGTTAACACTCAACCGGTGTTAACACAATAACGGATCCGTTAAGGAAAGGGAGGGAGTTGGGGGGAGTGTTAACGCCAGTTGAGTGTTAACGACCTCAGCTGAGTTTAATGGTGGCGGATTCAGAGGAACGGATCGCTGACTGTTTTACTGCATTCTAATTTATTGAGATGGCAGGGCTACTGCTAGCCATCATGGTGCCCCAGGTTCAACTGCCTTGTGGTGTCCCCCAAACACACAACCACAAAAAAGATAATTCCATGTTCAGTACAGTTGTCTTTATTTCCACATTAAATTATCACTATTAATACTCAGGTATCGGTTTCATTTACAACTCTCTTACAGTAAGTCATTACAGAAAAACGTCCACTTAAAAAAAACTAAGAAAAAACTTCACAGATTCATTTTTTTGGTCCTCAGCCCTGTTCAAAACAACCATTCAAAGAATTTCAAGGATTTTAACCCTTTAAAAAGGTAGTTTGATTAGTTGATGTCACTGGTTTTATTGTAATGTTCATAAATCCATGCTGCACATCAGGTTTTGGTCTTTTTACACTCAGTCCCCAGGTTTCAGCCAAAACACAAATTGACTGAGCTCTTTCTGTTGTTGCCCCCAGGCTCTGGACTAGCTTGTCATCCAACATGAAGTTCTGCAACACCATTAACAGTTTGAAATCAATTATTATAGATCCACCTCATTTATTTTGCTTTTAGTTCAGTCTGAGGTTGTACATTGGTCCAGTCTTAATTCAGTTTTACAGGAACCTCCTCTTAATGTATTTTCACCTGCAGATTTTAGTTTAATCTTCTTGTGTTCATCTTACTTTAGTCTTTAATTCCCACAATTGTAATTCCCACAAACTGTTTAAGAACAATTTAACCTGAATCAGGTGTGTTGCAGCAGGGAAACATCTAAAACCTGCAGGACACTGGCCCATGAGGTCCAGGGTTTGGTGATCCCTAATCCAAGGCAATATAAGACAATCAAACCTTTTTTTTTTCTGAACAACCCAAGAAAACTAGAATTTAAATCTTTCACACTGGAAGATCCTGTAATTAGTGAGGAGTTTAAACCTGTAATACCTCATATAATTTATATAAGTCTTAACTGTTCATAAAACCACTCAACAGAATAAATGTCAATACAGTTTCTGTACTTGCATGAACAAAATTGTGAGACAAAGAGACTTGGGGAAGAAAAAGATTTGGTCTCCTCTCAGCATTTTGCCATGTATACAAATGATTTCCCAACAAATAACAAATGTCAGAAATCCTTAAAGCAGACAGAAGCCAGAGGCAGCATTAGTGTCTTGTATGTCAGCTTCCTGGATGATTGCCCTCAGTCTGCCCTTTGCTTCAGCTGGACCTCTGGTTCAGTCTGCCCACCAGGATCCGACAGATGTATTGAAAGGTCTGTAATGGATCTGCCTACATACAGGAATGTGAAAATCCACCAACAGACAACTCATGTACAAATTTACACAAATGTTGAGACTGACTCCCCTCTTTTTCAACAGAAAAGTTTTTCTTTAGTTTAGGAGTGTTGCCATAGACCTTTAATTTACTGGCCAGGCTGACAGGACATACAGCTTTCTTGTTAGTGTTGGCAGAAATTTAGAACTATCCACCTTCAGAGCATTAAAATCAGGGATGGTTGGAGCACGATAGTCATTCTTTTTAAAGTTCTCAATTTGCAACCTGATGAAACCATAATTTGTAGATAGTAGTTGTAGTCGTTGGTGGCAAAGTCATCCAATAGTATCAGATTTAAATTATGAGCTTGGGCACCTTTTATAGTGTCACAGGAGGGAAAACAGAGACAAACGTCTGGGGCCTTATTCATAAAAAAAAATTATCATCAATTCTGTAAGTAGTGAGAAGTAAAGCTTCAACGAGGAACCTCATCAAAGTAATTATTTATAAAATAACTACTTAATTATCTTAACCATAAGCAAAGTCCAGGCTTTTATGGGCTATGTGCCAAAGACCTTTTAGCAACTACAAAACAAAAACGAAAAAATAAAATAAAACTCCTTTGGATCCTGATGTTAAATCCAATTACAGACCTACATTAAACCTTCATTTTTATTTCTAAAATTCTTGAAAATGTAGTCCTAAAAACAACGTGTCACCTATTTCCAGAACAAAATGGATTGAATGAAGAGTTTTAGTCTGATTTAAAAGTGCACCATCACCTGAATTGATTAAAGTTTAAAAATGACCTCCTTGAATCTGTCAGTGCTCTTGTTTCTGTGCCAGTCCTCTTAGATCTCAGGGAAACTATTGACTAAAACAATTTATTACAAACATTTCTACATTTTTATGAGATAAAGGGTAGTGCTTGGTCATATTTATCATGAAATGATAAAATGTCTTAGTTTCAATATCTGATATGTTGCTGGTTTTCTACTGGGAATACGATATAAGTTGATGAGATTTGCAAAGCATTGCATTCTGTTTTTATTTACGTTTCCACACAGTTCCAACTTGTTTTTTAATAGTGGTTGGAATTTATGCCAGTTTGTATAAAACATGTCTTCCACACATGACCAGAATTTGTAATGGTGTTCCACAGGGTTCCAGACTTGGACCAATACTATATACATGTTACCTCAGGTCAATATCAGCAGGAAACTTGATAAATATATTTGAGGTTACAGAGTAATCTTCAGAAAATGTAGACCTGAATAACCTGTAATTTTTTATCTTTTAAATTAAGGTAAAATCAAGGCAACTGAGATAAACATTTTCTCTTCACTTTCAAATTAAACAAGTTTCTGGAGCAGCCTTCTTTCATCTACTAGAGTTCAAGAAAATCAGGATCATCTTATCCCAAAATAATGCTGGAAATACTGGTCCATGCTTCAGTTACATGGATATGTACATTGGATTACTTCAATTCCATCTTTGCTGGGTTTCCAAGTAATCCCCTGAAGATCTTTCAGCTGTTATTTGTCAATACCCTGCATGATCAGAGCTTTTTCAGTTGCATGAAAATGACTTCATTGTGGTTATATCCTACAGCTGCACAACAGATGTCTGCTCCCACAACTCAAAGATCCCTACTTCTCAATCGCTCTTGGCACTGATGGATTTCCTGATGGAGTTTCCTGAAAGTTTCCCCATGGTGCTGGATGCTTGATATTATAGGAACTGCATATTAGAGAACAATTGTATCTGATAAGCTGATCACCATAACTCTACCCAGCCTGTAACATATTAGTCACTGTGGCACTCAGATTTAAATTTATTAATCTCTATTGAGCTTGCAAACTTGTTTGCTTCAACATTAAATGTTTCTCATTGTGTCTCTGAACTCTCTAAAAGCGATGCTTCTTGTGGAAGGATGACCTGGTGTATCAGGTTTAAATATGTGGTTAATTAACATTAAACCTCCTGTGAGGTGCATCACAGTTAAGGTGTAAATTTGTTTTGGGCTCTCAGTTCCCTCAAAGGTAAAGACTTCTTCTTTCTTTTCTTCCTTCTTTCAACTGTGTGTTATCATGGTCTTTAAGTTTTTTGATGTTTTTTTCTTTCTGTATAAGGACAAAATCAGAGCCCCGCTCTTGTCTTCAGCAGATCAAACGCTGATGAGGGATCTGTATGAAGAATGCAAACATGTTTTAATCAAAAACAGGCAAAACAGCAGCCATTTACAGAACCAGAGAGGCGGTATGGCAGAAAAATGGAGACATACCAAATGCATTGGTAATGTAAGTTTCCAGTCAAACTCATTCCATTCTTTATATATTCCCATAGCAGTGTTAGACCAGTGGGTATGGTGATGGATTTGGGCTTGGTTCAAGCCCAATGTCTGCTGATTCATTATTTTAAGTGGGATTGATGACAGCGTTAATTATAGTTCTTTGATCCTCCAAAGTTTTTTCAATTCTATATTAAATGTTTTACATAAATAACCTTATCTTGCATTTCCATTTTACTGATGAATTAAATCCAAAACTGACTATGTTACTATATCAACATTAGTCTGACTACACAACTACAATACATGTTAGTTAATTGGTTAGTTCTACTTTGTTGGATAAAGGTGAACCCCACTGACCTAGTAACCGTTGAGCTAAATAAAAATCCTTTCAAGAAATTAAATTCAGTGAAAGATACTAATATTTTCATATTTAAATATCTTTACTATTATATGTGAACAAAAGTAATTTGAGTGGACGATGACAAATGTGGCAGTAAGTGAAAGTAAAATATAAATATTTTAATACAGGTAAGTAGCTTAAGTCAATTTCATCATCACAATAGTCTTCAAAATGTAAATGTACCCACAAATAAAAAGACCCAGGCTGCTGCAAAGGTTTCTCAAACACATATGTTGTGAACCGTCACCTCTAGCATGCTCAGAATGGGGATTGGATCAAAGACTAGATTTGATGCAGTCTGTTGGTTTCCTTAGCTAGGCTATTTGTTATGAATTGGCTTGTATGATTCAATGCATGACAATCAGATTGGCTCAAACTGATTGTCTGTGAAGCGCCCTGAGATAACATTGTCATGAATTGGCACTATACAAATGAAGATGAATTGAATTGAATATCTTTTACTTTTGCAATATTAAGGCTTTATTTATTTTAGAAACAATGAAAATACAGTTATTTGATTCAATAGATTGTAATATCTTATTACATGACAACAGCAGCGAGAGTGTGGAATTTATCTGGATCCACGCTCTATTAGCATTCTTTAAAATGAGATTCAGTGTTTTCCCTACCATTATAATTGCTCACCCAACGGCAACACCCGTCCTCCCAAGAAGTTAAAGTTAATTCTATCCTTTTCTTAAGTTCCTCATATTTCCTGCTGTAGTGGTACTTTTGATGTGTTTAAAATGAAGCTCGCTTCTTTTCCTCTCACAGCATTTTTGGACTGTCACCTGGCTGTTCCAAAAGATTCTTCATGTTTAGATTAGAGCAATGCTTTATTGATTCTAAGTATGGAATTCAAGAAATAATTTTAAGAAATAAATTTTTGGAAATAATTGATTTATTGTAACATGTGGTAATCTAATGTAAAAAGTAAAGCTAATTTTGTAAGCAAACAGGCAATGATACTGATTTTTTTTTTATTGTTTATTTCTTAATCAAGAATTGTTTACTGAGTATGATTCTTCATTGTATGGCTTTAACCACTGCTGCACAAACACTCATACTACTTTGGCCCAATCTCAATTCCCCCCTTAGCCTTTAGCCCTTTGCCTTTAAACAGAGTGTTAAGGGACAGGGCAACGTTTTCAGCCATATGAATTGAGACACCCCTCTCTCCGTCTAACCTGAAACGTATTAGTAGGCGAGTTTGCTCGGGGCTCCCTGTTTACAAGACACATGTGTAACACAGACCTTACGATACAACAGAAAAAAGAGCTGTAACTTACATCCTTATAACCACAGAAATCAAAATTACGTATATCATTATATTATATATAATTTTCCCCAAGTATAATCAATTAAAACCTTTATGCAAATTACGACATTGTTACTTTTATTTCCGAAACGTGCATAGAGCTGTCAAACGCCACATTTTGCCGTCATGGGTAAAAATCTACATTTTTAACGTTGTTATTTACGAAAAGGTAACTTTTTTTTTTTACGAGTCTCTCGGCGCCATGTTTGTTTCCTGTGTGAAAGCGTAAAACTCCTCGAACCCCTTTGCCGTGAAGTCTGCACCTGAAAAGCTCTGCCTTTTCCCTCGCCCCAAAAGAGAATCGAGACACCCCTTCGTCTCTCATGAACGTGCAAAACAGAGAGAAAGGGCTAAGGGGGATAATTGAGATTGGACCTTAGTCCTCAAACACTTAGTCCTCACTAAAACCAGGGAAGTGGATCATATAACACCAATCCTCAGATCTTTACACTGGCTTCCTGTTTGTCAAAGAATCGACTTCAAAATCCTGCTGCTAGTTTACAAAGCACTG
>JBBBVU010000010.1:3426725-3437448 GCA_037177055.1 Atherinosoma microstoma
TTTCTGCACCCCGCTGTAATGCTTCTAATGTTTTATGTAAAGCACCTTGAATTGTCCTGTACATGAAATGTGCTATATAAAATTAGCTTGCCTGGCCTTGCCTTGCCATGCATCAGTGATAATGAAAAATTTGCTTTGAGTCCAATCACAAGTTTAATCAGTATTTCTCCAGCTTTATTGGCCGTTTAACTTTGCATAGTCATCATATCTAAGACGTTTACATCTTCTTCATAAAATGTCAACAGTCTGGACAAACATTATCACCTACATAGGCAGTTGGCGAGATAATGCTGCATTATTACCAAGAACATGGTCGTGTTGATGTACAACTACCTAAAAGAACATTACATACTGCATTCACTTGAACTTGGGCATCTGAAGTTTTACCAGGTAAAAGTCAGTTTACACAAAATATTTGAAAGAACTTGTCTATACTTGGAGTGCTGCCTTGAGGGCCAGTCATATTTTAGTGTGGTTTCCATTGAAGTGATATAACAGCCAGCCAACAACTAAAAGATCAGTCAGTCACATCGTAAATCAGTTTGGCTTGATGTACCCCAGGCTTCACTACTGGACCTTTCCTCTGTTTTGAAAGGCTAACACCAGCAACTATTCAACAGAAATGATTCCCCCAGGTGCCTGAGAGAAATGTGTAAAAGGTAGTGCTCATTACTGTCTTTCCCTAAAGGTGTCAGTTTGTTAATTGTATAACAGATGAGATGCCTATGTATCTCTTCAGTGAGAGGAGATGTCATGTTTCTTATTTAGTAGGTTATCTCTATTCGTTCCCTTGTTCTGGTGTGGCTGTAATTAAAGGTCTGCTCTGCCTCAGTCTGTGGTTCTGGATCAGGGATTAGAGGATATGGCATACAGGTATAAGCCCTGTCCCCAAACAGTACTTCATTAAATTCATTAGCACAAGAAGGCATTGTAAGATATGATGTATATGCATTCCCAAGTTCTAGAGCTCCCCTCTATGTGTATTAGGATTTAAATTGAATCAATGTGTGCCTAATGACTATTCAAAGTAATTTATTTAGAAATTAAATGACCATATCCCCCATTACATTCCATGAAAAATACATATCAAGCCAAAATCCTTGTTTTGAAATTATATTCTTATGCCCTCTATACAACTTTGTGCCAGTGAGGATGCTTGACAGATTCTGGAGTTGTGTACAGAACCCGGCCATCTTGCTTCTACATCAGAGATCAGGCAATTTTCATCACAGATTATCTGAGCATAGAGGGTAGATTCAGTGATGTCACATACTTTGTCTGGCAGAACATTAATTTAAGATTGCTCAGTGTAGTGGATGTCAATGTTTGGGGTTTCTCTCGATATAAACTGCCTGGCCAAAATAAACTAAACAAGAAGGTCACGCACTAATATTTTGTTGGACCACTTTTAGCTTTGATTACAGCACACATTCATTGTGGCATTATTTCAATAAGTTTCTGTAATGTCACAAGATTTATTTCCATCCCGTGTTCCATTGATTTTTCACCAAGATATTGATGATTGGAGAGTCTGACCACTGTGCAAAGTCTCTCCAGCACATCCCAAAGATTCTCAATGAGGTTCAGGTCTGGACTATGTTGTGGCACATAATGTTTCCGAACCTAGACCTGACCAGCTGCAGCAACCCCATGTACAGGCATTAGGCATGATGGGTGCGTCACTTCATCTCCCTTTCTTCTTACCCTGATGCTCCCATCACTCTGGAACAGGGTAAATCTGGACTCATCAGACCATATGACCTTCTTCAATTGCTCCAGAGTCCAATCTTGATGGTCCCTAGCAAATTGAAGCCTTTTTCTCTGTTTATACTCACTGATTCCTGGTTTTCTAATGGCTACACAGTTGTTCAGTCCCAATCCCTTGAGTTCCCTTCACATTGTACTTGTGGATATGCTCTTACTTCCACTATTAAACATAGTCCTGAGTTCTACTGTTGTTTTTCTTTGATTTGATTTCACCAAATGTTTAAGTGATTGCCGACCACGATCTTTCAGGATTTTTTTCCAACCACATTTCTTCCTAGAAGACAATGTTTCCCCACTATCCTTCCAGTTTTAAGTAGAAGCACTCAGAGAGCGCAGACCTCCGCCAAGCCACAGGGCGACTCACAAATCTATAAATCATTCAGTTCATTCACACACGCACCCAGTGCTATTTACAAATGGGTACAGTTCTGGTTTGTTTTCAGCCAAGACTTAAGCCTAGAGGTGAAGCTTTCAAACTCAGATATGGTCTTGAATTCAGTCAAGATGAGTTCCACAGCTTTGCACTTTTGTAAGGGAAGGCAGAAGTTCTGCAGTGTGGAAGCTTACAGTTCTCGTTAACAGACAGACAGACAGACAGACAGACAGACAGACGCCGCCAAAAACATAAACTCTGCGCCTTAGCAGAGGTAATAATGCGTTGGACAGTCCATAACCCAGTTTTATTAGTTTCTGCAATATGCTTAGATGCTTTCTCTGCTTGATGCCAATGATTTGACCCTTCTTAAACAAACTAACATCTTTTCCAAGACCACGGGATATGTCTTTCTACATGTTTTGTTTTTTTAAAATGAGAAGCTACTCATTGCATCAATTGGGGTTACATAACTTGTTGTCAGCTGAAAGATATACGCCCATGCAGTAATTATCCAATAGGAGGCGTGTACCTGTTTGCTTACTTAAATCTAGGTGATTACTTTTTTTCACCAGGCAGTGTATTATTTCCTTTCTTAGTACCCCCAGATAAAGTAGTATTGCCCACCCTCTGGCCACCCCATGTATAAAAGTCTTGCTCCGCCACTGACTTAATGCTAAAAAAAGTTAACTAAAACATAATCCTTTGTTGTTTTTTAACAGATTAAAACTCATTTTATATAACAAAGACTATTTCAATTTTTAAGCATCAACTTTATCATCACTTTCTTAAACAGCAGAAAGACAATGATGGTCTCGTCTTCATCATACTAATAAAACAAACACATCAATCTTTTAAACAATACTGATAGAGAACACAAATGGCATGTTTGAAAGCCGTGGTGGGAATGTTTGTTGTTCAGTCCTCTCTTTCACAGTCAATAGTTACATGCCAGAGGCAACGTCGATATTTACATCACCGGCGACCTATCTAACTCCATCATCTGACCCATGTTTAACGCTTCAGTATGCAGCAGGAACTGAACCACCTGACATACTGCATGCCTTCTCCACCTAAACTCTCCCATAACATGCATGAGTTTCTAATTAATATTAACACAGTGTTTCCCTGTGATGTCAACAGAATTGAAAGTCAACTTAAGACAATGAAACAACAGGGGCAGAAAGTGACTTTGGTTGGTATGTCTGTTGTTTCGGCATATTAATTGTTGAGGCAGGTAGACCACTGCAGTGTTTCTCAATTCTGGTCCTCACACCATGCATGTTTTAGATGTTTCCACACTTGGTTGCAATGAATGACTCAACAGGCTTGCAAAGCACTTGAGGAGGAGGTCCATTGATCTGAATCAGGTGTGTTGGAGTAGGAAAACATCTAAAACATTCAGGACGGTGGTAAGGAGGACCGGAATTGAGAAACACTTTGGTAGACTATTTGCTTTCTGACCCAGGGATGGGCAACTCCAGTCCTCAGGTCCTGCAGGTTTTTGATATTTCCCAACACACTCCAACACACTTGATTCAAATCAAATGGTTCAGCAACTTGTCAAGTTCTGGATAATGAGCCATTAATTGAATCAGGTGTGTTGAAACAGGAAAACATCGGAATTCTGCCGGACTGCAACCCTTGAGGACTGACATTGCCCCTCCCTGCTCTGACCCTTAGTAACCCCTTTTTAATGCTAACAGCATTAACAGTTGGTGCCAATATACTGGTGTAGTTTTCACTTCATCATGTACAGCAATAATGAGTGGGGCAACACTGGCTTACTGGTTCAACTGGGAAAGGATTCCCTCATTTCCTTAGTTTGCTTTCAATCAAAGTATAAAGGTTTTCAATAATTCTCCAGACTTCCTGAAGGTCTCATGAAGTTTTCTTCTTTGAACACTGAACAGCTTTTTCTCTCATTCTCAGTCAAGTTTGTTCATGCTCGAATAATTCATGTGTCATTTAACAGTAACACATGAATCATTCAAGCATAAACAAGGCACCTAACACAAGGGATGCACCAGTGTTGTGTCTACACATAACAGATAAGCAAGAACCCATTTAAAATCGGATCTTAAGGCTTTTTGTTACTAGGAGGCTTTTGTTAATACACATTTTTCCCAATTCTTTAGCTGCATCTGTGAAAAATGGTGAAGATAACACAATTTAACAGACAGAATAGTATATTTGCACTAACAATGTGATTCCTAAAGAGCTATTAGCTGAAAGCATAGGATATCTCAGCATAATGAGTAGTGTATCCTTAAAAAGAACAAACTGGACAAGTGGAGGACAAAAGAAGTGCCTTATGTACAGCAGCAGAATATTAACAGGAAAGGATGTCATGATGAAATAGGGGGGGAAATTCCAGGAAAACCTGATGCAAGACCTGAGAGACAAAACTGACCTTCAGCTGATCCATCTATTGTTGGCTGAAGCCTCGTCAGAAAAGGTCTCCTCAGTAGGGTGGCTGTCAAAAAGTCATTATTAAGGAAGGGAAACTTAAAGAAATTCACAAGCTTATCTTAGTGGGTTCAGGCTATGAAGAATAGAGGTACTCAGACAAAATACTGACTTTCCTTACTTTATTTGAGCATGTTACAATAAATCCCTGCACCTTATTCCCATTTTCTTGAAAACACATAATGAGGAGTAACTCAAGATTTTTGTTCCACCTGTGTGACTCCTTATATAAAAAGTCTGCAATGAAAACAGCCAACATGATGAGAGATGGCAGGAGGAAACATAAGTTTCTGTAGTGGTGATGAGTGCAACCTGAGCCGTGACTGCATCATTACATCTGGAGTGCTGGATTATGAGATCTGTCACAGCTGGACATTTTCACAGCAGCAGATTCAGCCACATCGCAGGCAAAGCAAAGCAGAGCAGCTGCAGCTGTGCTCACAACCAGCTGCCGTAAACAGAGGGAGACTGGCAGAGAGCAATAAATTCATCGTACGGAGCGTCGCAGCCTCTCCCTTTCCATAATATCTGCTGTCTGTTAACTGGCTAAGAGTTATTACAGGACTGGACCAACACACCAGCTGCTCACATGGACCAAAGGCAGTCTGGAAGGAAATGAAAATTTCCCATCTGTGACCCTAAACAGGTCTAGTAGAAATCCCAATACACAAATGACTAATGCAGCTTTTCTTTATTTCCCATAACAAAATATTCTTTTTTTCTACTAAATATGTCCAGACTTTAAGAAATAAGGATTCCTTAGGACATTTTAATTATTCCATTTCAGATTTGACTTGTTGCTGTCAGTTCCATAAATAAGATGTAACATTTAGTCACACTTTAGCTCAAACTGCTCATGATTAATTATCAGTTATAAAACAGCTGTCAATTAAAAACTGGTGAACAAATCATTTCAGCTCTAAAAGGATCAGTGGGGGGGCTGAACAGTCTCAGCCTAAGGGGCTCAATATGGACAGTTCTGTTTGGGGGTCGGAGTAAATAAAACATTCATATTTATAGTTTTTCTCAATAAATCAGCCAGTATGGTGTGTGTGTGTAAGAGACTCTGATAAATCTACCAAAGACACATTTTACCAGCATTTGGAGCCTGGCAGGTGGTCATTATTGACTCTCCACAACAGTTGGCGTTTAGAGGCAACCTCAATCTGTGGACACAATGCTGTGTTCACTAGAGAGCTGCATTCTGGTGAACACTTATTTATAAAAAAATTTAAAAAAGAATTTCATGTTTCACCAAAGTTTAATTCAACAGCTTTCAAACATCACACAGAAAATGATTTAAAATCTGTTTTTATGATGAAACCAGAGGATGAAAATAATAGAATACATCTAATGAAAAGATGCTTTGTTGTGTTTGAGTGTTTCAATTATTCGGTAGTTGTACATTTTTAAATGGCTAGACAAATCAAAACATACTTTTATTTGTTTTTGCTATTTTCTAAAGTTGTAGAAAATATAAAGCAAACATTTAATCAACAAATACTTGGACTGAAAAGTTGCTTCTTTTTTTCAGTCACTGAAAGCCAAACTGGAGGAAAAAAAATCAGCATTATTGTGAAAAATGTTTGTGTATTGGCACTTGTGAAAACGGAATCTCTCTATAGATCCATATGAAGGCTTCAGTCAGAGACGGGGTATTTGCTGACAACAGGTTGGATCCTGCAAACGTCTAAATGCTTTGTTAATTCAAAGACCAAAGCAACACCGATCAAACCCTAAAACACAACGAGTGCTTTTGTTCTAAGGGAACTAAGCTAAGTTTTCTCTGCAAGGATCTGGGCTCATTCGTAGCGAGGGGAAAAGGAGCGTCAGAGTTGAGAGTTGTTAAATGGAGACTCCCGACTAGTGGGAAGCCTCAGGCCAGAACATGAAGACTTCTTAGAGTTCTTTAGCTTCCTGCAGCAGATACGCAGCACCGATTGGACGAATGGAAATAAAACAATATTAAGGCAACTGATTTAAATGCTGTTTCTATTGATGCACATAGAGATCCCTTTCATATTCCCAGTTCAACTGGTAACCCTTTTCATTATTTCTTTGCTCTAACATTGTTGATGAGCAACTCTATATCTTAAACCAGAAAGTGAAAAGTCACTACTGATAACTGGATTAAAAACAAAATATTCAAAAATCAACTCAATCTCATCTCAGACCTCATTAATCAATGGAAACCACGTGGAAAAATAAATAGGAACATGTTTACACGACATACAAGGATGCTATCCCAACACTGACTGCAGGCTCAGGTGGAGAAAATGACTTCATCCATGGACAAAGAAAGCTCTCGTTAGTCTGTTCCTGCTGAGTTCTGGATTCACTGTGATCAAACCAGCGTCTGCATGTTTAAACCAGGCGTGGGTCAGGCCTGAACATCAGTAATCTTCCTCTTACGGTAGTTGAGAACCAGACTGGAGGCGGTGAGCTGCGAGGCCTGACCCTTCTCCCAGCTCTGGAAGCCATTCAGGCCGCTCTGACCGGATTTGAACAGAGTTTTCTCCAGGCAGTCCAGACGCTCCACCAGCGCAGACGTGTCCTCATTGTAGGCGTTCTGGGAGGAGTCCATGGTCCTCCTGAACCGGCCGATGAACGTCTGGAGGGAGGACAGGATGAAGAGTTCATGAAGTGACAGAGACCAGGAGGAGACCAGAATATTTCAGTTTAAGGCATGCTGGAAGTGTTTTTAACCAGTCAGCCAGTTCATGAACCAGCGGTCACCTTTGAACCGACAAGTGTTTGGCTTGTTTTATTTTTTTTTTGGTTTCAGGCAAAACTTCAAATGATCCAAAAGACGTGACCTTAAAATCATTATTACTACCACATCAGTTGTGCGCTTGGGGGAGAGCTTTGCTACATTAAAGTGATTTCTAACAAGCTCAGATACAACAGACGAACCATTTTCAATGTCATTCAAGTTACTGATCATGTTTTCAATCGTTTAATGATGAAATGCAAAAATTAAACTGAATGAAATTGATAATAAAATGTTGTTTTGTCTAGTTGACAAATCTAAAATTCTAATATATTCGATTCTTGAAAGAGTGAAATCATGAGACCAAAACATGGGCTGATGAAATGGGGAGGTTATGTGAGGTTGTGAATAAATCTTCCAGTGCATCTGTTTCTCTTTATGTCAGTCAAACAATAAGATTAAAGTAAATCTGCTTGGTAACAGCTGAACAGGACAACCAGCAGTCTGGCATGTTTTCTGAGCTCACTGCGCCCTCTAGCTGTGATGTGTTGAACAACACCAGCTGTATTTGTTCCTTAATCTGCCGCAACATCTGGGCTCTTAAAGCTTTTATTATTCAGTACATTAATATTTTTCAAAAAATTACATTTCTAATCCTTTCCCATTCTATACCGGGTCATACCCGGAGGAACTTTAGGAGATGTTCTAAAACTATATGGAGTTATTTGGTTTTGGTCTATTTTTAAAAGCTAATCTTTTTTTTTTCTTAAACCCCTAAATTGTCAGAATCTCTAAATGTTACGGGAACTGAGTTACAGAAGTTTAAACAGATTACAGCTCAATGTCTTACCCAGTCCTATTTTAAATATAACACTCATAGCACAGATGTTCTTTAAAGGGTTTTCTAAAACTATGCCCCAAAATTCTTGTCTATTAAACCATATGAGCAAGAAACAGGAGCTCCATCACATGAGGTGACAAATGAGTTTGGCTTCATTCTGAAAACACTGTATAAAAGTTAACATCATTAAGGTAATTGCAAGACAGATTATGTGAATTATGAGGCACAACTAGCAGCTACGTGACGATCAAACAACATTCTGTGGGAATATATTCAAAATATTTCTTTGTGGAAACACTTACTTTACTGTTCTGTTAGGGTCCTTTTCAATTAGAAAAGGGGGGGAAAATGTTACCAGCAGACTTTTTTTTAACCTAGTTGCATTCATTATGTAATATTTGTCTTTGTTTGTGGCACTTAGTATTCCTGCTGTGATAACAGCATTATAAAATGCTACATTAATCGAATGACAAGAATCTCAGTTTTGTAACTATATGCTGCGCAATCACCTACTTATACACATGTGTGCATGAAAGGGGGTTGCATAGTGAGCAGCTAATGACTCGCTCAAATAACTGGATCATTTCCAGTTAATATCAGCAATTTTTTAGAAAAAAGAAGAAATTTTTTTTATTAAAGCTTTTAATATTAAAACGTTGTGCCTTTAATGAGGAGCTCACTTAATATCTGTTCCCCTGCAAGCTTGCCTCGCCTCCTAAAGGTCAGACATACTGTTGTGATTAATTTGCAGAGACGTGCTGCTTCCTTTATGAAGGAAATAAATCACAGTGAGTGACATGTAATATGTGTAACAAGGACCCCTGTCTGATCTAAACATTCATTATCTCACGTTTCTCCACTAGATCATCATAATCAGTTGACTCATGTCAATATTAACTTCAGGCTTCCTGTTGCCTCGTCTTGTGTTTAAACTCTGCTATGTAAATGTTTCATACCTGCAGCAGTGCTTGAGCAATGTCTGGGTTCTCTGGACTGTCAAAGTGGAGCATCTGAGATCCCAGGCTATAGTAATAGGGTCCCATCTTATGCAGGTCCACCACATTGGGGTCCGCAGTGAACACAGTCCTCCAGCCCTCTCTGTACACCTTGGGAAGCTCCACAGACAGCACCTTCCTCTTCTTCTCATACAAACCCTTGCAGAGCCACAGAGGAAGCTCCATCTTTGTACCCTGTGAGAAGAAAGAGAAATCAGATTAATAGCTCAGGCCCCTGCCATCTGGGGGAGAAACTTGTAAAAGTGTATGTGTTGCTGCAAGTGAAGGTATGAAAATAATGTTCTTTAAAGAGGCTTTTTAAAGTGTTTGATTGTATAATATCCCCATGTAAACATGATTCAATGAAATACTACCAGATAAGGCAAAGAGGAAAAATGATCAGTAAGTTTGCAGCTTAAGGTTAAAACGGTCCACAGTAACAACTTCTTGTAATGATGACCTGGCTTAACTATTCAGCCATCTAACACAGTCCAAACAACACATTATGCTAAACTAGTTGCATTATCATTGAGAGTTAACGTAACAGAAACTGACGGTAATGCCGAATTTACAAGTAACTTTTGTTCATTCTTGGAACATGAATAATTCACCAGATACACATGACTTTATTTGTACAGCAAAGAAAGAATGAAAAGCAAAATACTGAATCGAGTCTGGCATGACGTTAAGTTACCTTACTCTGAAAAGGTGATTCTATCTCGGCTACCTTGAGTTCAAATCTGGGAGACAATTAGAAAGTAGACTCAGTCAAAAAGATATTTCTTAAGTAAAACCATATATCTACTAACCTCCTGGATATCCTGCGTATCAGTCGACTTCTCCAAGAATCCAAGCCGTGGGAAGGCGCACTCTATCCGGACAGGCAGTCTCTCATGAGAGAGCAAAATATCGTCGAGAGACAGAAAGTTTTCCTCCATTCCTACTCCAGGTGGTACAGGAAGATACGACTGTGTGTCCATTTTTGAGTGACTGACACCACAAGAGACAAATTTACCAAATGTCTATACACTGAAGTGTTGAAAGTTTTCGTGCAGTGTTTACACTTCCGTTTCTTTTTCCTGTTTTGGCGCCAGGACATGTGAGCCAATCAGTGCGATGCAGGCAGATCCAGACCTGAGCAAACGATTCAGATTCAATCGAACTGAGTAACTCACGCTGTCCGTCTGTATTGGTATGTTTGAGCTCTCTTGCTCTCTTGCCAGGACCAAGATGGCGGACGGGTTCACGTGTCGCAGCAGCAGGCTGAGGCAGTTGATGTGGCATCTGTGTAATGTCCATGCCTAAGTGTTTTGAATTTTTTAAGTGTTTTGAATTACATTTTCATTTGGAGTTGTATTCAAAGATTTGTATTTCAAATTTACAAGTTTACGTTAAGGACAACTGAAACACTTTAGCTCCTATCATATTGCATGTTTTAACACACAAACACAACCACGCACACACAAACTCAACCACGCACAAACAAACACGCCACGCACACACAAACACAACCACGCACACACAAACACAACCACGCACACACAAACACGCCACGCACACACAAACAC
>JBBBVU010000010.1:3445693-3469113 GCA_037177055.1 Atherinosoma microstoma
GTGTGTGTGTGTGTGTGTGTGTGTGTGTGTGTGTGTGTGTGTGTGTGTGTGTGTGTGTGTGTGTGTGTGTGTGTCCGTCACCTTTTGTGGTAGATGCAGAGGCACGGCAGTCTGGCTATGGTGTCCCCTTGCTGCAGTTCCTCTAGACAGATCACACACTCACCGGCATCCCTCGCCAACACATCATCTAAAGTGCCAGGCACACACACACACAGTGGAAGATGAATCAGTATGCACCCAAAACATAGACAGTTTCAGACAGCATATCAAACACAGCAGAGAGCAGTAGGGAGAGCGGCTTGGTGCATTAAACAGCAGATACAGTTGATACTTTCTGCTTGTGGCACTGAAAATGATCAAGAAAGAGCCCTGAGCCAGTTTCTGCTTCTATCGCATGAAAACTCGTTTGCTTTTATCCTTCTACTTAGCAAATGCCAGCAGTCATTTGAATGGACCATATATATAATATATACACCACATTTTCCTCCACATAAAAACACTATTGAAACACAAAGTCAGTTATGTTAGATGTTAGATCTTGTCTTGTTTATGTCCATGTTGACATTCACACATTCGTAGACAATAGCAGAGTGATGTTGCTCAATGTCAAAACCTACACAAGGTGGCTTTAAAGATTCAAGACAAAGTAAAAAACAATGGCACTTAAAAACACATCTTTAGCTTTTATTCATAACATTTTTACAGTTACTGTTTATTACAGTTTGTGTATAAGTAGTGGATATAAGTGGACTGTATTGATGAGGCCATCACCATTTTTAAGCATAGTTAGATTGTGTCATAATACAGTATGAAGAGCAGCAGCAGTTATGATACATGATACATAGCTCTGTGGCATCCATTGTCGGGGCGGGGAATGGTGGCAGGTCTACCATGAAGGTTGTAGAGATATTTAGTAGTAAAAATTGTAAATTGCAAGTCTCCCTCTTATCCATACCATAAAAGGTGGCAAAGGGACAGTGTTTAAGCTACTGTAAGGATATTATTGTCAAACGTGGCAGATCACAGATTTTGAGATACAAAATGCTCTTTAAAAGGTACGAATATTACAACTCTTACTTTTACGCAATTCTGGGTACATGTTCTCGGATTTGTAGGGTAGTAACATGACTGCAACACTAGAGAGTGTTGTTGCACCATGTCTTTCCTTGAAATGGTAGCTTTTTGGGGTTATTTGTTCCTTCAGGGACACCATAGTAAAAAAAAAACAAAGTCTTCAGTTTGCTTTTGCTATCCAAAAGGTAAGTAGCACTAACAGCAGTCTGAACCGTCATACATATATATAATTCTGAACTTAAACAAGCTCAAACAAGGAAGGAGCACCTGACCTTTACATTTTAGTTTGTAGCAAAATTTTTGCTAAAGGATTACAAATATTTATAATCCAAAGGACAGTAACCAAATTTTTGGGGCCCCCTGTGTAATTGTTTTGTATTACGCTAATTTATGCTTGTTTGCAAGTTGTTTGCCTCTTTTAATGTTTCTTTCTGAGAATGTACATTATCACAATCTCCTCCACTGTCACCAAGTTTGCGATTGCGTATTGAAACCAACGTTAGAACTTGGAGGTGAACTTTGAACTCTGCACTGCCCTCTTGTGGATGTCTTGCCTAAGAACGATACCATTTTAAAGCAGCCATGGGAGTATGTGAGCAATGACATTTGACAGCATTTGACATGGACATTCCATCATGTTGTAAAGTGAGCATAAATTAATCCTCAAGGTGCTGGAACTGAAGCTTCTGCATGCAACAGTGAACAGTTGTCTGTGGATGAATAAAACTCCAGAGGGTCTCAGGCACAATTCAGAACCCTGAGTCCAGCACCTCTATCCGTCAACATCCCAGCCTTGACTTAACAAAACACAACACAGTCCAAGAGGTTGCAGAGGGCCATCCCCAGACAGCTGACATCCTGAGGGAGTGGGTTTCAGACACTATAGTCCAATTCTGCCAGTAAGCCAGTACAAATGTTACACAGTGAAACTTTTGGTTTCATGTTTCAGAACAAGTGAATATCCTTGTTTTATTGTCCATAAATAATGTTGATTAAGCATTCCATACTTTTCCTTATGCTTATGTAGATCCAGAGGTGTCAAAAGTTTTCACATTCATCACTCGGATAGAAGTATAGATACTAGGGTTTAAAAAGACTTCTGTAGAAGTTGAAGTATCAACAAAAGCTTTTTACGCAAGTAAAAGTGTTTAAGTACTGGTATCAAAACTACTTAAAGTATGAAATTAAAAGAAATGTAAGGGGAAAAAATGCCATGAAGGACAAATGCTTAGGATGTGCCACTGGGACCTATAGTGCACGACCCCACATCCCCCCAAAAAACATTATTCCAAAGGCCATAACGAATATAAATTTTAGATTCAAATGTTAATGTTCTAAAATGTGGGATGCTAAAGGCTACCTGTTCTCTTGAGTCTCTGCCACAGACACCTTTGTACTGGGCTACATATGTCTGCTATGTCCTTGCTGGACTGTGATGTGATTTTCACCCAATAGGGTGTCACAATGGTATATGTTTATACTTCTCATCCAACCACAATCAAATTCACTCTTTCCTGATGGCAGATATTTCGGGATAAGGGTTTTTGTGTGCTTTTTTTTAAACAATGAAGCCAAAATGAGTATAGGTCGGGGGAAAAATTGGCTGTAAAATAATTTCTCCAGTAGACTAAAGATTCCCAAAAGTTCTATTTAGGTAAGGTAGCAAATTATAGTACTTTGTTACTTGACACCTCTGTGTATAACACATTTCAAGGAAACCCTTTATACCTGCTCATTTACACAACTAATTAATCATAGGGCAACAGGATAATAATTAAAATTCTTATACTGATAAGGAGCTTTGGTTAATGTTTATGTCAAACATGAGAATGTTTGAGAATGTGTTTGGCTGTTGGCGGCAGACAGGCAGGACTGAATGTTTCTGGCACTGCTGATCTCATGAGATCTTTACAACAACAGTGTCTGGGGTTTAGTCAGAGCGGTGTGAATGGCCAGGCTGGTTTGAGCTGACAGAAAGATGACAGCAGCTTCCACTCTGAAGCTGGTCGGATGATTCGCCATTTGTGCTGACACTGCAGACCGTAGGTCAGAATCAACAACAGCATGAATTTATTAAACTGCTGCTGTGAGGATTTTTTTTTCTGGACACACTTTTGTACCTTTAATACGAACACTCATGGTTCATATAACACAAGTGTTGGTGATCATGTGCTCCCTTTTATATCCACAATTTGCTATATTATCATGGCTACTTCCAGCATAATATAAGGCATTACATTCCAAAGTAAACTGATTCCATAAGCACAGTCATGTTCAGTTCACTTTCTATGGTCTCCACAATCATCAGATCTTGATCCAGGAGAAAGCCTTTGGGATGTAGCACAGAGGATTCACAGCATGAAAGAGCAGCTGACAAAGCTGCAGAAATAATGTGATCCAATCATGTAAAGCAGAGTCTCAAAGGAAGCTTTCCAACATCTCATTAAGGACTGAGACCGTTTGAGAGCAAAAGGTTCCCTGACCCTGTATTAGTATGCCGATCCTAATAAAGTGCTCAGTGAGTCTGTATATTTTAGTGATGAAAATGTTCTTACATGAAAATTTCAAATTGCTTTAAAAAGAGACATGCAACATCAAAATGCTGCTCCTCAATCCTCTTTACCTCTCTCTGGTCCGAGCCCAGACAAATCCCCAGGGTTCTTTGTAGTATAGATCAATACACCATCCAATTTAAGGACAGAATGATATATTATACAATCATAGACAAAGCAGTGTGTGCATCCTAATGAAATATAAATACTAAAAGTAAACAAAAGTTTAGGACTTAACCAAATACTCCTGACATACATTATTATAACTGAAAATATATGATGACCTTATTCTATTGGTTTTTCGCGTGTTTCATACGATACATACCAACACTTAAATTTATCTACTAAGACATATTCAAGTTATGTTTACCGAATTAATCTTGACTTAAAATGCAAAAGAAAAATTAGGAATTACTTTGGGCCAGTAGAACCTTTTCCAGGGGATCAACGGCTGGGTAAGTGAGCAAACTTTTTGTTCTTTTTTTCATGTAGCGTTGTGTGTTGTTATTTCTTAATTTCCTTTTTCATTAAGCTGTTCAAACTATAGGGAGTTATTCTGATATCCAGATTTATGTATAATGAATTCCACCTTGGGTAAGCTTGATTTATCCATCCATCTGTTTTCTTCCTCTTGACTTTGGTTGGGCCGGAGAGACAACAGATCCAGGAGAGCAATGCCAGCAACACTCTCCGGTTCCTACAGGAGAATCCTAAGGCATTTCCAGGTCAGAGGGGATATATAATCCTGCTAGAATACTCTAGCCTTGCCCTGGGTTCTTTTCCCATCCTAATCAGATGCCCAAACACCTCAGCTGACTCATTTTGATGCACAGGTGCAACAGCTCTATGTCTAGTACCCCCTGGATGTGCAAGCTCCCCACCTCTCCACCCTATCTCTAGGCTGAGCCTAGCCACTTTCCAAAGGAAACTAATTTCAGCCACTTGTATTTGCGACCTCCCAGTCCATGGACCATGACCATAAACTCATAGGTGACAGCTGGAACATAGATGGATCAATTGATAAAAATAAGAGTCTTTTAGCTTAGCTCCCTCTTCAACACAATGAACTGGTGCAATGGCCTCATGACTGGAGATGATGTCCCAATCCATCTGACCATCTCTATCTCCATATCACTTCCGAACAAGATCCTGAGACACTTACACTTCTCCACTTGAAAAATCCCGGCTTTCATCTTGGTTGCTTCCCACATGGCTGCAAATCGCTTCAGGGTGTGCTGAGGGCCAGCACTTTAACGGCCAACAGAACTACATCATTTGCAAAGAAGTGATGCAACCCTCTGGTTCCCTAACCTGACAACCTCCTCTCACTGCCTACCCTGCATATGAACACCACCAACAATATTGGTGACAAGGAGCAACCCTGGCAGAGTCCAACTATGAACAAGCTCAATTTCATGCCAAGCATGTGGACACCACCCGCTTTGGTTATACAGAGACCTAAAAGCCTGCGTTGACTCAGCTACCCTGTACTTCCGCAGCACCCTCTACAGAACCCCTAAAGGGTTATGGGGTAAGTCTCCTCAAAGTCAGAAAAACACACATAGACTGAATGGTCAAACTTTCATGACTCACTCAGCAACTTTGCAATGGTAAACATATGGTTCACTATTATACAACTTGAATGAAAACCACACTGCTCCTTTTAAAACTGAGGTCCTACAATCGGCGAGATTACACCTTTTCCAGGGTGGTGCAATCCGCTGTTGGAAAGAGGACACTCTCATATCCCCTTTTTTTTTTTAAAATGAGGAACATCCCTATGCCATGCTACTACACAGATGTCATTGTGGACCTCCATGGAACATAGATGAGGCATTAATGTATTAAAGTGAGCTCAAATGAGTCAGTTAGAATTGATCTCGTAAAGTGATCACTGGTGATAAATCACACAAAAGCACTCAGAACATCCTCTGCCTTTCCTTGTTGGAGGAAAAAACAAATATAATCACTGCATATCTAATGTAGTCTTGCACAAATACAGCTCCTGTGTATCATTTTCACCATTGCTTTTTAATCCTTCCAAGTTAATCAGACCAGTGCTTGAACTGGACACCTTGACATTTTATTGCAGCTGATAACTCTTTAGTAAAATTTTGTGAGTGGAAGGAAGCTATGTAGGGGGCAGGGTAAAACGCTGTCTACCAATGCAGACTGTATTACAATAAATTGACCAGGTAAGGTAGGTAATGTTAAAGTCATTGCATCTCCCCTTGAAAAACATACAAAAAATACAAGCAAAGAATATTATGTTCTCGTCATACCTTAAATTGATCAACAGGCCTCTTCATGTGAGAATTGCCAATTTTGAGTGACAAATTGAATTTTTAAAACTAAGACACATCTCATTTACAATTGGAAAAGTTGGTTGATAATGGAAGGGCAAACATAGTCCAACAATCTACTCTGACAACAACAAGGTAACCCTCTGAGTAGTAAGAGTGATAATAACATGTTGGCATCACTCTTATAATTATTCAAGCTATGACAAAAAAAAACTTTTACCACTGTAGTTCTTTAAGCTCAGCATAACACAAAACAAGTGTCTGGGATTGGCTGGTTGTTGAAGTAGGACCACAAAGCTCAGCTTCTAATCCACAGTGAGCCAATTAAGAACCAGTGCAGTCACAGCTAGTCACCAATTATCTCCTTATTTTTCTTTCACATGTCATCTTTGACGCTAAGCTGATGACTGTGTGTTTCTAGGCATGTTATTCTGGCTTTGCATATTCATTCTTCACATAAATTCATTTATCTTCTTTTTGTTTTTGGCCTTAAATGTAAAATTAATCTTAGTTTTCTTATAAATGATTTAATTTCCAAATTGTTTTGAGAATGAATTGTGACCACTGCAGCTTTGGCAAATTAACAGTAAACAACAAACTACAAGTCATGTTTTCCCTTTTAGTGAGTGTTTAAATTTGGGCTGCCACAACATTGCCTAATGTATTTTCACCTAATGACAATGAACACAATGGAAACTTGTGCCCAAAAGTTATGCCAATAACAATACTACTGCATATCAAGATTTTGGTCATTTGGTCAAAATAGAGGTAAGGAACTGTAAAAATGTTATGTAAGTCCCAACATGTAATTAATGTTTTGATTTTATGACATAAGACCAAATCACAATATTGGATTATTGATCCTCCGTTCCTTCAATAACTATTATCAGGCCATATATTGTGACATTACAAATTCAAATCAAGATTTCAAATTTAGCTTTTAGATGTAAAGGCCTGTACAGGTACATCTATAATAATGAGAATATCATGAAAAAGGTCATTATTTTTGTCACTCATTTCAGATAGTGAAACCCATATAGATTCATGACACATAGAGTGAAATATTTCAAACCTTTATTTTTTGAAAATGTGATGATTATGGCTTACAGATAATGAAATTCAGTGTCTCAGAAAATTAGAATATTGTGAAAAAGTTCAATATTGGAAAGTCATGATGTCACACTCTAATCAGCTAATTACCTCAATATGCCTGCGGAGGTTTACTGAGCCTTTAAATGGTCTTTGAGTCTGGGTCAGTAGGCTACACAATCATGGGAAAGACTTCTGACTAGACAGATGTCCAGAAGACAATCATTGACACACTTCCACAAGGAAGGTAAGCCACAAAAGTTCATGACTAAAGAAGCTGGTTGTTCGCAGAGTGCTGTATCCAAGCATATTCATAGAAAGTTGAGTGGAAGGAAAAAGTGTGGTAGGAAAAGGTGCACCAGCAAAAGGGATAACCACAGCCTTGATTGGATTGTCAGTAAAAATCCATTCAAGAATTTGGGGGGGGGCTTCACAAAGAATAGACTGAGGCTGGAGTCAGTGCATCAAGAGCAGCTCCCCACAGACAAATCTGGGCTACAAATGTTGGATTCTTCATGTCAAGCCACTCATGAACCAGAGATGTCAGAAGCACCTGACCTAGGTTGTGGAGAAAAAGAACTGGACTGTTGCTCAGTGGTCCAAAGTCCTCTTTTCAGATGAAAGCAAATTTTGCATTTCAATTGGAAATCAAGAGTCTGGAAGAAGAGTGGAGAGGCACAGAATCCATGTTGCTTGAGGCCCAGTGGGAAGTTTCCACAGTTAGTGATGATTTGGGCTGCCACAACATCTGCTGGTTTTGGTCCACTGCGTTTTCTGAAGTCCACAGTTAACACACCCATCCACCAGGAAATTTTAGAGCACTTGATGCTTCCTTCCTGACAAGATTTATGGAGATGCTGATTTAAATTTTTCCAGCAGGACTTGGCACCAGCCCACACTGCCAAAGGTACCAAAAGCTGGTCCATGACCTTGGTGTAACTCTTTCAGAATCTATGTGTTTTGGGGGGAGTTTTAATCTTGTCATTTTGAGTTCTGTCTTTCCTGTTTTATTTTGTAGTTATTTCCCCATGTGTGCTCTGGTTGTTTCCTGCTCATCAACTCACCTTGGTGTTATTAGCTAGATCCCTTCACCAGTTGTTGTCCTCTGTGTTTTTTAGGTTGTTTTTTTTCTTTGCAGCCCTGGGAAAGAGAACAAATTTCTCTGTTCTTGTGGAGTATGGCCTTAGGCCTTAAGGAAAGCCAATCATTAGTTTTTTGAAACAGTTAATTTTCTGTACATTAATCTAGAAGCACCTAGAAGTGTGGTGGTTAGCACTGCAGCCTCACAGCAAGAAGGTCGCTGGTTTGAGCCTCGGGCAGAGTTTGAGCCAGAGGGGGTTGCTGGTTCAAGCTGGGGAGGGGTTCGAAATAGTGGCCTTTCTGTGCAGAGTTTGCATGTTCTCGCTGTGAATGCGTGGGTTCTCACCAGGTACTCTGGCTTCCTCCCACAGTACAAAGACATGCATGTTAGGTTAATTGGTCACTCTAAATTCTCCCTAGGAGTGAGTGTGTACATGAATGGTTGTCTGTCTCTCTGTGTTGGCCCTGCGATGGACTGGCGACGTGTCCAGGGTGTACCCCGCCTCTCACCTGATAATTGCTGGGATAGGCTCCAGCCCACCCGCAACCCCGAATTGAACTAAGCAGTACCGAAAATGAATGAATGAATAATCTAGAAGCAAATTTCTGAGTGAAACCAGCTCTAAACCTTACAGCTAAATGCCAACAGCAACATGATAACGTACTCAAATATAGCTAACAATTCCTCTCTGCTGGAGAACCACCAATCTATTTCCTGTGATACCAATCCTTTTCCACCTGAGCTAAAGTCAACAGAGCATTTACCTCTTTGCATAAACATGCTTTAAAATGTGCTAAAATGGCTTGTGAAATTACAGTAAAAGTGACATGACCCATCCACCCATCCATTTTTTAGGCCTGCTTCATCATAGAGAAGTGGGGAGCCAATCCTAGAGGCCACTGGGTGTGATTCAAAAAATGTTTCTTTTTGGAAACTAACACCGAAACCAACTCCAAAAATTCAGATATGAAATAACATCAGCCCCTCAGCTTGTGCTGTAGTGTGAGGTTAGAGAGAAAGATTCAGGTGAAGCACACAATGTCATCTGCTAATCAGCATATTCATGATGACATTACAATAGATTTACATTCTGCTGAGTTTTTAAACTTTTCTTTTGCTTCTCTCCTACTATCTGTGTTCGCATATTGTGGATATTAATGCAGTCGGATTACCAATAAAGCTGTTTTTATTTACATATATTTCTGTTTCAGACAAAAAAAGTTTGAACTGTGACCGCAAAACAGTTCAAAAATACTTTGTGATTTGCTACAGTACCTTTTGGCATTTCTCCATGGCATGACACAGTAAAGAACACAATGATTCAACTCAGCCTCAACTTTCCACTGTAGACAGGCACCCCAATGTGGGCAGGATCTACATATCTGGATACATCTGTATTTCCGTCTCTCTCTGTCTCTCTGTCTCTCTCTCTCTCTTTCTCTGTCTGTCTGTAGATAGATATAGAGATATATAGATACTGTATATACAGTACATCACATCCATCCATTCCTCATGAAAACATGCGATTAAAACTCAGCGATTAAAGGGACTCCATGTTGCCTCTTTGACAGGGAGTGCAAATTGTATTGAATTTAAGACCAACACCTCACCTGAGCTTTGATAATCAAGTTAAGAGGGCTATTCAATCATGTTTCCTTCACCTGTGAAATGCTTTTTTTTAAAATTAGGTCACCTGGATGAAGTTGCTGCCCTAACTCCTGCGGCCAGATTTCACCACATTGATCGAACCTGCAGCTTTCAGATGGACCACCCATAGGTAACCATGTCCAACTTCTGCTTAATTTAAGACCCAATGAAAAGATTTTCATAGAAATTTGTGAGGCCTTTTAAGTTTTACAATTCTTGATAAATGTATAGAAATGAAATTGAAGCGTAAAGGCCCTGACAGTAGTTCTAAGATACTTGGTTAAAAGTCTGCTGAAGTATTTCCAAGAAATTTCAAAATGCCAACAGTCATTAAATTAGTACAAAGTAAAAATCTGGACTGTTTTGGACTGCAAAGAAGAGGAAAGTACAACGCAATAGTGGCCCAGGTGACTGCATTTGTATATGTGCTCTGCTAAAACACTACTAAACACGGCTAATATAGCCTGAGTGAGTTGTTTAGAATTTTTTACTTTAACTTAATTTATTCCGAATCTACTTTTTATTGCTAATTATAAAACTGAAACTACAACAAAGTGTCAAATTTAGCTTGTTTGTCCAGTTTCTGCAATGCTGGCACTTCATTTTGGGACATGCATACCATGCATCTTGTTAAATGTACTTTACAATATCTGGCTAGCAATAAAACAGTTCTGTACGTATGCTTAAAGATGTTGTGTAATAATGATGGAGATTTATGAAAAAAATTGTTATCAAAAACTATTTCCATTAGTGTCTAATCACTTTGCCATTTGTGTCAATTAGCACTGTAGCTCCATCTACATAGGGTACTTACATTAGTAGAAAAGAAACTGTAATTTTATGAGGCTGACAAAGGCTGACATGTTCAATGAGAGTTGCAAGGTTCATGTTTTCTTTTTTTCAAAAATTGCTTGTGTTATTGAAAGTTATGGATTGCAGGTATGTGGTTTTCCTGTTCAATCAAGTTTATACTGTTACAGATCTGTTTCCATAACAAAACCGGTGACAATTTGGGAAACGTTTCTGTATTAACTTTGTTAACAATGTTAACATCATTGTGAGGAGTTATTGGATGAAATGCAGCAGAGGGTGGGTTGAAAGATCTGCCCACAACTGGATGTATTTTAACCCTTTAAGATGGACGAGATTGCCATTGTTCCCGACGTCATGCACACTGTGAGTGCCAGCGCATCAGACATCTGGAGTGACTTTAAGATCATCAACCTTAAAGGGTTAAAGGCTGCATGCAGCAGGTTGTGTGCAGTTATTTAAAGCAACAATACAGTTGCTTATTTTGGGCCTATTTTCAATATCTGTTTTTGTTTTGTTTTTTAGAGTCATGTGATCCAGTAACACTGGGTATTAGGTTGACAGAATTTGAGAAGTTATCTCCAAATTGACCATCAAATAGGGCTGTGCAGTACATCGAATTTGATTGATTTTCAAATTGGGCTCCAATCAATCACAAAAACTGTGATAAAAACAATTATCTTTATCTTAATTTTGCTATATTACGCTCTGCTTTTTTGTCACATGTTCAGAATGACATCTGCCGCTTCTGAAGGCAAATACAAGCAAATTCTAGTTCAATAAGCTTTGCTCATTTTCATATGAGACCAGTCTGAAACTGACTGCATTCTGTAGTCCCATACTGTTACCATGGAACTGTGGGCACAAGCGGCTCAAGAAGTTGGCCTGTGGCATCCGGAACGTTGGTGGTTCGAATTCCACTACCCCAGTCATCTGTCATTGTGTCCTTGGGTAAAACACTACACCCTCCTTGCCTCCAGTGTGGGCATTGCTAGTGTATGAATGTTTGGTGGTCGGAGAGGCCATTGGCGCACATTGGCTGCCACGTTTCTGTCAGTCTGCCTCAGGGCAACTGTGGCTACACATGTACCTTACCATCAATGAGGATTGAATAAATAATGGATTCAATATAAGCGCTTTGGGTAGCGTCAGCAATAAAACGCAATATAAGTCTAATCCATATTGTCCCTGTGTGCACTTCCATGACTAGCAACACTGAAAGAAATTGGGTAATCACCTGTTGTCCCAAGTATGGTGACAAAACAAGTATGGTGATTTAGAAATCAAAAGTACAGTAAATTAAAATGGAAACAAGTTTGATATCAAAATAGACTTCACCAATCTCTACTTCCTGATCTGTGAACTATGTAGAGCATTAAACTGTGATCAGAATGAAGTAAAATGGGATCTGAGTGCTGCCTTCCAGGATCTCTAAATCATTAGTTCTCTCCTCACCTGCCTGCCTCCCTCCTGACTTTCAGCTGTCTCTCTTGCTTGCTGTTTTGCCAGCAGACGTTTGGCATCCAGCACCTTCACATCAATAATGACTTAAAGGAGTCGCTCTTTCCTTTTCTGAATCACAGCACTAAATTCCTGTTTTCTTGTTTCTCTTCCTGTGTCCTCCTGTGACCTAAGATGCTGGAAACATACTGCTTGTACCTCACCACCTTTTTTTTTACCTCCCTCTGTGCTTTCTGTGTCTCTGTACCAACCTCCTGACTTTCATTTCTTTGCCCCCTCTTTGCTCTCCATGCGATGGGTTATATTTAGCAGGAGGCATTAAAATATCATCATTGAAAGCCAAATCCCAGAAAAGATCCTGTGGTCAGCTCACGTGGACTCTGTGTGCTGCCTTTAACCCTCACCTGATGTGGCAAACTACATGCTGTCAGACAAGACTGACAAACAGGCAGAGAAATACAAATAACAAGTTTGATTTTTATATTTATTTGATGACTATACTGTAGATTCACACATGGAAATAACTGCTTAATATGCACGTTTCCCCTTCTCGATTTAATTACCTTTTATTCATGTCATTTGAGGGTCTTTGAAGATTCCATGGCTGCACAGTTGCCTCCTTTTGTCTTTGGACAGTCAAACCTTCACCTTTTAGAAATGTCTCTATAAACCTCTGTCAGTAATACAACCAATGTACTGTAGTTCAGCTAGCTGCAGAGGTGACCTATCTTCCATTATACTTCTATTAATGAGGCAGTTACTGGAAACAATTGTGGCAGTCTCTGTAAGACACTTTGATATGTTCGAAGTTTAGGTTCGTCTGAACTGCCGCAGGTGAAACTACAGTATTAAGCAGCCACAGCCTTTGATCACCCCTTTGCCTTTTTCTTTATCTCGACACGAGTGTAACACTACTGAGCATAGTTCAAAAGCAGCTGCTTTTTTATCCATATTATTGCTAGATGAATTAGAAATACTTAAACGCACTAAATTTACAGATGTATGCAACCGATTCTCCTTTTTTATGCTTACTGAGATTAATAAAGTCTGCATTGCCTCCATCAGATGAGTTACAAAACATATGTATACAAAATCAGACATCAATGTTGTAGGTGGGAATTTCTGCTTTGAATCTGCAGAGCACCATCTACAAACTTTGACGATGGTTTTTAATTAGAGATGCATGATGTTATCACCATGATATCGGTATCAGTCGATATTGGCTACAAAGTTAAATAACGGATATTGGCCATTCCACCGATATACTTAACCGATAAAATAACAGGTGCTGGGAGAACATAATCCAAGTATGTTTTAAGTAGGATAGGGTGCACATATCTTTTTTTTGTTTGTTTGTTTGTTTTTTTAAGTCTGCATTTGCCAATAAGCCTACATGACAAAGATTATGCAGAATAATACTGTATTCGAAATCCACAACAGAGGAAAGTAGATAATCTCTGTAATTAGGTCTGTATTGGTTATAGGCCAAATGAGTTGTAAAATATCAGCCAGAAAAATCCAATATCGTGCATCCCCATTTTTACCCTTACTGGGGTGGTACATTTTCTAAATAATGGTCCAGTATTAATCCACTCTTGCTATACAGAAATCGCATTTGAAAATTACAGAAAACATCAGCAAACAAGACACCACATTTAAAGCACATTAATTATTGAAATTAAGATTCTGGAGCACCTTGCTGTGTAACAAATGTGAGCATGTACTATACAACAGATGCAGTAGTCCACAGCACGAATGGATTCATTTTGTATTATTTGAAATGTTCCTAATTGGCACACAACCATAATGAACATTGTATAAAATCAAGTTTTTGTGTGAAAAATCATTTTCATTTATATTAACAATAATATTTTTGCAATTCTTGTAATAATTATTATTATTTCAAATCAAGATATCTTAACATTTCAGGTGTTCTCGGAGGCTCCTTGGTACCATCGGGGCCCAAAGGTGCCACATAGTTCTCTAAGCGGATCTGGGTTGGTACAGTACAGGTTGGTACACATTTCTTTGTGTTTCCACAGGTAAAAACTGGGAAGTGTGCCAGAATATCCCATCTGACCCGTCCTACTTTTTTGGGACCCTTCCATTGTGGTCCCAAAAACGTACCAATATGACCCGAAAGGGTGGAGCTTGACACAATGCAATCCACTGACTAGTCGAAAGAATCATCACTTCCCGTGTGACTCGACAGTAAGAACAAAGCAGCAACAATGCTTTGTTGAAATATGCCGTTGGTATACATAATATCTTGTTGTTTAAAACTACATGCTAAGAAGAAAGAACACAAACTGCTGGATATCCACCATTCTTGTCTTTTGTTTCTGTGTCGTGTTCTTCTTCATTATAATTCATGAAAGACACCATTTATGTAGCTGACACATCCATTGTTTCCGGCTAAAACACCATCTACTGGGTATGGGTACGGCTGGCTGTGGAAACGCAACAGAGATCATGGTTACCCAACCAAACCGTCCCATCACAAGCAAGACCCTTTGGTCAAAATGGGGCTTTGTGCTTCGCTGTTCTAAGTTGAGCAGCGAGAAACTATTTACAGTAGCATGTTTTGCTTTTGTTGCATCATTCTCAACCAAATAACTTTATTTTATAACTTTATTAACTTTACCAAAAAACTTTAGCAGTAAATTGGACAAAAGATGCTAGAATTACCTCTGACCTTACTGAGTTGAGCCTGAGTTGTCTTTTCTCTTGTTTGCTATTGTTATTGCTTGTGCTAGCTGTATTTGTATTCAGGTGTTCACAGTGACATCAGGTATAAGCAGAGGTATTATGCTATCAATGTACTAAATCAGTGTTCTACAAATTTTAGTTTATTCCTTCTTGGAAAATAAAAATGATGTCCAAGTGTTAGATTTCATGGTTTACTGGGGAAGCAAAGACATGTGAATGTTTGGCACTTTCACTGCTACATCCAATCGGCGCATCTAACAGGCAGATTGCTGTTTAAATGGTATGCAATTCACTGTTCATGTGCACTGTGCTGACAGGGTAATGATGTAGATCCACTCTGACATTTACCCTGACACTGACACAGAAGTCTTGCTTTGACTGTATGTAGATCTGAAGCAAAACCTTATTTTTAACTGGACTTTGATTATAGAACTGAGCCACTGACCAGTTTGTGACACATTTATTCAATCTAGGGCTCTGCTTATCTATGCAGTGACATCTTTAATTTTAAAATGGAGCAAGTATTAGCAAATTTTTACACCTCTTGCCCATACACATTGAAGATGTCAGCATGCTCTGACTACATTTGTGCGTCTACTGAACAGTAAATGTGTTTATGAGTTGTGCTGATATGTAACAAGCCACAGACCCAGGTGACTGACAGTGGACCTCTGAACATGCTGGGAAATGAGATAAGCTCGGCCCATTTTGTCGGTCTCAAAAACCAAAGAGAACAGAAAGGGCGGGAGATGGGGTGGGGTAGGGGAGAAATTACAAAGAGATTACACAGCAGGAATACACAGACAGATTCACAGAGCAGAGACAGACAGAGGGAGAACAGAAAAGAGTAATTTGCTGGAAATAAAGAGTGACAGGACGAGAAGGAGCTCCAGAAAAATGGAAAAAAAAAAGGAATTATGGGACTGTTTCTCCTTTTACCCTCTCTCCTCCCGTCTGTTATCAGCCATCAGGGTACTCCATCACTCTGGATCCCATCTTCCTTAAGACAGTTTCACTCTCCTCTCTGTCTCTGTCACTCAATCTTCAGCTTGAATTTGGCTGCAGGCTTCAAACCTACATTACTTTTTACAGCGCCGGCCTTGTGGGCCACATTGGCAGCTATTTGTGGAGCTGTAAAATTACTTTCCTTTCCTACCACCCTCCAACAACCACACATGATTTAGATATCATTGTAATCAGAATCACAAGGGCCAAGCATAGACATAGACTCCCACAAGGTGACCTGATCAGACGTCCACGTTCACAGTTTCAAACAATCGTCAATCAATAAGATGGTGCAGGGCAATGAGCAGACATGTCTGTCATGAGTCTCAACAGCTTTATGTACTTATTCTTATTTTTAAATACAAATAGCTCTGAGCAGCGGTATGGACACAGAGCACCAGCATGTTTTTTGCTTGTCAATTTAAATATGTGGACATTTGTAAGGATGTTTTCATGCTTTAAACTGCCATTATAAATCCATTAAGCCTGTCACAATGACTACTTATGTTTACATAGATTCAGTATCTTTGACTTTAGTATGTTTAAACTCACCACCAATGTCGGAGCCAATTTGGAGAGTATTGAGACAAATTTTTGTCTTAACTAGGGCTGTTAACGTGTTAAAGCAAATTTCTTTGAACGGCAGTAATTTTTTAATGCGCAATTAATGTAGGCACTGTTGGCGTAATTTCAGGAATTGATGTAGAAAGAAGGTTGTGGCTCTGAGGCAGAAACTGACACAGAATGGATCTTTTACATGGACAGTATAGCATTAAGGTTCTGCAAGATGGTTTTCTGGACAAGACTGAGGTATTGTATTAACTAAGTTCTCTAAATAATGCAGGAGAAGGCGACTCAAACCGGCCACGGGTCGAGGAATAGAAAATGAAACTTAAACTTACAGTGACACGCAGCTTGCAACTGTGCTGCATTCAATGTAGCTTGGAAATCGCAACTCTAACAGAAATTTTAAAAAACAAGGATTAATTATCTGTTTAAAATCTATGCAGGCTTCCTAACAGCTTAAATAAGTATTACAAGTATACAAGTATAAGTATTATAAGTATTTTCAGAGTGTCCTGAAAAGCGCTATATAAATCTAATCCATTATTATTATTATTATTATCATTATTATTATTACATAATAATAAATATCCTGCTAAAAAAACATAATAAAATGAAAATAAAAAAAGGTTTTTAAAAAATTCTGCAGTTATTATACGATTAATCGCGAGTTAACTCAGGACACTCATGAGAATAATCGCCATTAAAAACTTTGACTGACAGTCCTAGTCTTTACTAGTAATATGCATTTTTTTGGCATTTCAAATAATCTGTTACTATTTACCTGAAAAAAGAAGGGCATTTTACTCTGCAGTAGGGCTGCATAATATATCATAAATTTACCGTCATTGCAATACTAGCCTGTGCAATATACATATTGCACAGTACCTTTTTGCATATTTAAAGGAAGTGATGTGACATACCAATCGCTGCTGTGCATTCATGCTCTGTGTGCGTCAATGGCGAATCAAATGGACTCTTACTTTTCTGAATGCCTGATCCATGTAGATGTTAATGGCTGTGGCAATACCTGAGGTGAGCTATGTGGATGTGGAAGGTAAAGAGGAGCGAGGAAAATGTATAAGAAATTGTGACAACACAACAGCACGTCGGCTATTTGGAATTACCTTGGTTAGAAGAGATAACACTGCAAACACAGGTAGCTACTCTTCAAGACATATCAAATACTGTACTTGTGCCAACCACCAGGGGACACATGTTTCATTTTCCCTGCAACATACAGTACAACCACAAGCAGCTAAATCTATCAGACGTTTTGTGTGTCGCACCATCTTACATCTTACTGTGAGTCCAAATTAGCTTGTATCTGCCAACATGGACAGCAGCATGGATATCTGGACTGACAACATTAGATTATGGTCTAGAGTTCCTGATGAGGGCATCTTATCTGAAGACGTCAAAGTTATTCTGTTTTTCATATTAGTTAGACATCAGAGAATTAATGTATAGCCTACATGTAGACAGAAACTGCTTTTAATACCTTACAATCTACTCTGGAATATAAAACACAAATCTCATAATTAATCAAAAGAAATAGATTTAAACTTTTGCAAAGGCTGTTAATTTTCTATTTTCTCTCGTATTTAGGTTGAAGAGTATTTAGGTTGAAGCACACCACCTTACATGATCTGTTTGTGTTGCTGACCAAAAAACTTTTCTTAAAAAGAAGAGAACAGTAACTAAAACAATACTACTAATGTTATTTTAACAGAAGATATATAGTTCAGCAGATGTCTGTGCACGAGGGCTTTGTGTGTGGAGCTCCATATGAGAAAACATCAAAGGGACATCAAATCTTATTTATCGCAGATCATAACGTCATCGCAACTTTCAACAGTGTTATTGCATATCGCATGTTATTTCTGATATGGTGCAGCCCTGCTGTGCAGACAGTTTTGTTGCCACAAAACCAAAGCTTTGTGTACTCTTTGCTCTCTGCAGATATCAAATCCTGCAATGTTTTGACAAGAACAACATGACAGTGAAATACATATCAGCTCCCTTTGCAATTAATTATCCATTCTATTCATTTTAATATTTGGTATAAAAGTTTTTACTTTATATTTGTCAAATGTAGTCTCTCAATCACATCATCTTGTGTTTGTCATCCACTTTTATGAAAGGTGCTAGGTGAGTAAAGTTTGAACTTTTCTATTGTAATTTCTGATTGGTGGAGCTAGACTTTTATACAGGAAGTGGACAGAGGCTGGTGAAGACTTTATCAGGGAGGCCACATAGTAACAATGGAAATTATTGTGCTCCTCTCTCTAACACACACACACTCACATACACTGCTGTGATAACTGTGGTCATATTAGAGACATGGGAAATAGAACATCTTTGCATTAAAAATCTTGATCACCTAATGGAATTATTTGCAACAAGTTAAAACGTTCCATAGAAAGGTTAGTGAAATGGGTCTACCAGTTAGTTGTTTGGGGGTGCAGTATGTGGTGCTTGATGTAGTTGTAGGGGCATCTTTGAAGTTCTGGCTTAATGTGCTGTGGTGGCAGTGGTAGAGTGGATTCTTGTGTCTGACCACTCTGACTTAAACTGGATCATGTAGCTCTCGCTTACTTCGAGCAAAGTAACTTGGATACTGAGGTATTTTTTGAGCTGTATAGTTTATTTTTAGCTCCAATGTGAAAATCATTATTGATTGAGTTAATGTGTAGACCACCGTTTGGTAGTGCACATTTTTCAGTCACAATAATAGATTTTCTTAAAAATATGTGGAAATAAACCGGCCTGAGCCATCTTTACCACTTGGTTTGGGTATGTAATGCCAAAAGTAAGTTGTTGTTGTTTTTTGTTTTTTCTCATTACTGTTTAAAATTTAGACCATTTCACTATTGTTACTATATTATTAAATGTCATTTCAACCATTTGTTTAGAAAACATTGATTGTCATTATTATTGTCCAAAGAAAAAGAATAAAAAAATAACTATATTTCCCCACATAACTATAAATTAATCTAGTGCTGCCATCTAACCATATTAGCACTGCTACGTAGCTTCGTGCTAACATCAGGTTAATAGCCTTACATAACATTGGTAGTTGTAGTTGCACAGGGACAAAATCTCTTTAAGAAATGTGCAGCCAAATCTCAATATTTTTAATGGATGACTAATTAGGAAAAACTTTAGAATCTACTTCAAACTGACCACCCCTCTAGCTCCGCTACTGATTGGTGCACATTGTATTCAGTATTCCTCTCAAAATGCTAGTGGTGTTAGCACGAGTGAAGAGTAATTTCATCACCAATCAGTTTGCTTCATCAATCCAGCAAATTCTCCAAACTTTTGAGGGATCTGCTTCAACCATCAATCTACTAAAAAACAATCAGGTGCAACGGATTAGCTGCCATGAAACTGAATCAGTCAACTGGTCGGTGACTAACAGGGAGAAAGTGAGCGGGGCAGCATGGAGACAGTGAAGGATGCAGCAGAACTACGCAGATGATCAATACACCTAAATAAAAGGCTGTGACGGGCTTGGTTTCCATACCCTTACACTGTTGTACACCATTGAGCTTTAACCTTCAACATTATTAATGGTTAACAATTTTGAGAAGCTAGTTTATGTTCTCAACTCAGATCTTTGCAGGTATTCTGAAAGAAGCAGCCCAATTTTTTTCCCTTTCTTTTGGCAGCTGTTGATTGATTTGTATATTTATTTTGAATACATTGCTAAATGTAAGGGAAGCAACTCCTGTATGGGAAAATATTATCCACAACTAGGAGGACTGAACTAGTGTTGGATCATTTTTCTGTTTGTCCTTTATGAAGATAACTTGTTTTATTGAATTTGCCTCTATAATTAAACAACTTGCTGGGGTTTTAATTTATCTAAACTCTCTGGGTTTCTTTAGTTAGACCTGCACCAGTTTAACTAAGTCATAGGTCTAAGTAAGCACATTTGTTCCACACTGCAGCTACACTGGCTGCTTTCATGCCAGTTAAAATCTACAAAATTCTTCAAGCAGTATGAAGAGAACAACCAACAAATACTCTTCTTTTCAAACCACATGAAATATTAAACTGGATCCACTTTGACTCTTAAATATACCAACAGAAGTTCCACAAGATTGAAAGTGAATTTATTACTAGTTAGTGGTTAATGCCACTCAGCTTTAAACTGTGCTGTAGAGTTAACGAGACTCCAGCAGAATGTAGCCGGCTGCTAAAAAATGAGCAGACATAATGAGGTCAGATGGTACCAGTAACATCTTATTAAACTTACGGGGTTACATGTTGTGACCAGGGTCGATTTGCCAAGAGGGAGCTCCCCAGCCTCGGCTGTGTTTGTATTTATAAAGCTGGATGACTAAATATGTCAGGTTGTGTAAAAGTTACTTCATGAATTCTTATGATTTTCCATATTTTTTACCTCATTTATATTTATGACGATGCGAAAGGACTAGTTCAATAACACACGCCAGCATGTAGACCCACCCACATTGTCATAAATATTTATCAGTGCAGCAGCAGCAGGAGACCTGGCACACGATTAAGAAGGAACCACTAGATATGAAAAACAGTACATTATGTCAAAAAAACAAATCATTTCATTATTTCTTGGCACACCAGTGGGCCGGGCTTTTCTTTCAAAAAGGTAGCCACACAAACAGACAGAGGATGTTTCTTACCGTTGTAAGAGAGGCGAGGCTTGCTTAGACACATGATGAAGTGAACCTCCATCTCATTGGACGCCACAGACTTGGAGCAAACAGGACACTTGAATCCTGGGTAGACAAACAGTGAGAGTCAAAAACAAGCACCAGCTTTATCATGACCTGAATTTCTGCAGCATATGTTGTTCTGATTGATTCCTGTAAAGTCATTACAAACACATTCAAATGAAAGGTTGATGAGGCTTTCTTTTGCTTTTTTTTTTATTTCTTAATGTAAACTGAAAGAGGTGTTTCAGATTTTAATAATGATACACATTTATCTTCTGCCACAATAAGGTAAAGTGTAGGCGCCAAGATGATAGATTACCCATCAACAGACCACTTAAGTGATGCTGCTCAGGGCTCCTATGGTTCGCCTCAGATGTCAAACTATGACAAACTAGGTGTGGATGCTGCTCCCGTACAGAATGCACACCAATAAGTTTATTTCAGAGGCTGTAACATAAAGATGTTTAATGCAAATCATAATTTACTTGATTCACTTGTGATGAAAAATGGCTATGGTGAGGCAGAAATCTTGATAATAATGATACCTGGTGTCGGATGTAGCTAAAGGCTGGAAAGCAGGACAAATTATAGCTAAGATAATTGCTTTTCAATTTGGTGTAAACATCCCTATAAACCTGTTCTCCTTTTGGCTTCTGTTTTGTGGGGATCTGTCTAAACACAAGTTGTACTGGCCTGGTGATGGGGACACAGTATTTCATATTTCTCCAATCCTCAGAGCCTAGGCTTTTTATTAGGTTGGCCCTCCAGTTGTGGAGGAGTCAACTCTTTAGGTGGAAGCTTTACATTTTAAAGGGTTAAAAGTTTCAGTTTTAGGTTGTTAGTTATAATCTGGTTGTATAAATTCCCTCCAGTGATAGTTCATATTGCGATTCCCATATACATTTTTTGTTCTTATTGTTTTTATTCTATTTAATTTGACAAATTTTTTTGTCATCAAAACTGCAAATGTTGTTATTGACACAAGATCCAAATGGCAGATTATATGGTCGGTTCATGTGATGACAGCTTTCTTAGACAGGCATCAGACTGCTCCAAAAAATATGTGTGATTTATAGGCAAAAAGACGACCCCGCTGAAATAAATAGACATAATGTTCATTGCTAGAGAATGGTTGAACTCAAAGGATTGAGAAATATGAAAGATTGTTAAGAAAAAACCTTTAGGCTGTCTCTGGACCCACAGTTTTCACTCCACAAACAAAATTTATTTATATCTTTAAATCAAAATGTAGTAAAAAAAAAACAAAAAAACAACACAAATTCTACCTGACATTGTAATTATCTAAGCCAATTTACTAGAAGCCAACAACTGACAGGAAAACTACCAACTGTGCCAGACATTCCAGGTCAAAATGAGAGAAGGATTTTCAGGGAAAACCAATTGTGCCTTTACCAAAAAGTATCACTATAGTGGTAGAACTTGAAATTGTTTTAACAGAATCATCTAAATCTGAGTGGGTCACAAATAACAAGTTAGTGTTGGTATTGTTTGCTGTTGAATGAACCCAAATTGAGTATTTTTTGTTAAAGATATATGTATTGAGCAAGTACAAGAGACCATACTACTTGGTGTTGAAGTGGACAACAAACTATTATGACCTAATCACATCAACGCAGCAGTGTACACTCAGGATGGGTGAAGGTCTGATTAGAAGATGTTCCCACATGTTACCTTTTGACATGACTGCAGATATTATGAAAACACTTGTATTGTCACAGTTAGATTACTGTTCTGAGATTTGGTCCTGTGCTGCTGCAACACATATAGACACTTTACAAACGGTCCAAAACAGAGCAGCTCAATGTGCACTTCAGTGCCCACTCAGAACTAGTGTGAACTGGATTCATAATGTATTGTCCTGGCTAAAAGTGAAAAGAGAGATTTACAGCCTCATTGCTAAACTTGACCAGAAAAATTGTCACAAACAAATTCCCAAATGTGCTTCACCAGGAGCCATGATTTAGTTTTGATGAACACAATTATGAAACTAGACATGCCACAGAGGGCAGATTTAGACTATCCAAAGTGAAAACCAAAAAGTGGAAGAAGTACTGTCATGTATAAAGCAATATATAACTGGAACACTTTGCCAAGTCACAACATCATGGTAAACAGTAAATGCCAGTTTAAAGTCCTTTTGAAAAGTCATTTTCTTAAAAACTAACTTTCTGTGTCTAATGGCCATTTTTGTTGGCTGTGAACTCCAGGTTGCAGTCAGTTACAATTAATGGTGACCATTGTCATTACTATAGGATGATCATAACCAATCACAGTGAGCCAGGTTATCGCTCTTTCACTGCAGGAATACCAGAAACTATATACATGTCCACGTGTGTGTGTGTGTGTGTGTGTGTGTGTGTGTGTGTGTGTGTGTGTGTGTGTGTGTGTGTGTGTGTGTGTG
>JBBBVU010000010.1:3469213-3492277 GCA_037177055.1 Atherinosoma microstoma
GTGTGTGTGTGTGTGTGTGTGTGTGTGTGTGTGTGTGTGTGTGTGTGTGTGTGTGTGTGTGTGTGTGTGTGTAAGGGTGGGCAGGCGTTCTGTCTTAAGAGAAGCATGTTGGTTTGACTCCAGGATGAATAGCTGTACTTACAACTAATGGATATCAAAATAAATACAGATACAAACACCAAAAGCGAGAGTTTCAGATTTATGTTCAAATTTTATTTTACAACACAGATACAAGTGTTACACTAGTATATTCAGGAAAGCCTTCACAATGTTCATTTGTAAAAGTGCATCATCAGAAGTTTTTTGCTAATTAGCTGTAGGTGGGAGGAAATATGAATTTACTGTATGGATAAATGCTAATGAGCACCTAGCTTGCCAGTGCAGCTAGTCAATTGGCAAGGCTAAGGCTAAGGCAAGGCTCAGATGTTTTCTGTACATTTTACAGTATGTTAAGACTAAAGGAGTCATGTAAAGACTCAGGCAGCTACGAATATGTGCATGGTTGCGTAATTTTTTTCAACTTGAATTGAATGAATTTAAACAAAAATCCAAAGAAAATGTAGCAACACTACAGGAATAGATCAGCCAATAGAGTGCGTGACACAAAATCACATACTCAGGGTGAAATCAGCAGCATGTTTGGGGTGAATAAAAGCAGGAATATGCAAAAAGAGCACATGATGAACTGACTCAAGAACGCAGATCAGCCTGGGATTGTCTGAGCAAAATTACCTGCCAGGTGCACCTGTCACATTGCTTCTTAACACAAACAGCTCATCAGCCAATTACAGCAACTACATACATGGAGGCATGATGACATGGTCAAGATGACTTGCTGATCAAGCATCAGAACAGAGAAGAAAGTGGATTTAAGTGACTTTGAACGTGGCATGGTTGTTGGTCTGAGTATTTCAGACACTGCTGATCTACTGGGACTTTCACTCAGAAACATATATCAACAAGACCAATATGTCTTGTTGATGTCAGAGATCAGTGGAGAATGGGGGGACTGGTTGGAGATAATAGAAAGGCAACAGAAACTCAAATAACCACAAAGGTATGCAAAACAGCATCTCTGAACACACAACAAGTCCAACCTTGAGGCAGATGGGCAGATTGTCATGACAGTATGAATATTCTTGCTTTATTCCCACGTGCATGTGCTGCTTTGCGCAGGATGGCAACGGCAGCGTGCACGTGTTTGATACGACTGCGGTGCAGCAAGAATATTTCTGGCTGTTCTTCATAATATGAAAAACAATAGGTCATTTAGTGAGGTGATTAAATGTGCTGGAGGGAGGGGGGACTCCAGGAGAGGCTGAAAATCTCTGCTGCCACCCACAGTACAACCTCCGGAGCTATAGACGGATCCAACAGACGTTTTGTGTGTTGCATCTTGCATCACCACCATTAATGTGAGTCCTAATTACGTCCTATCTGCCCACATGGACAACATCATGGATATCTGGACAGGCGACCTTAGACAGAGTTCTAGAGTTACTGATGAGGGCATCTTATCTAGCGATCTCAAAGTTATTCAATTTTTCATCAGTTAGACATCGGTGCATCAATGTAAACTCTGCTTCATCTGACAGAAACTGATTTTTGAAGAACCAACAAGCCACACTGGAATATACAACACAAATCTTAGAATTTATAAGAAGTTGGTAAAGAAATAGCTACAAACTTTTACAAAGGCTGTTAATTTTATTTCTAGTCTTCAGGCTGCAGGACACCACTGTACGTGATCTGTTTGTGTTGCTGACCAAATGATTTTTCTTGGCACATTCACACCAGGATAGTCTGGGGGACTGTGTTCAGTTGGGCAGGGAATTCAGAAAAAATTCACAACTTCCTTTGGTTTGGTTTGCTTTCACACTGCACTCTATTCAAGAGGACCAAATCACCAGGACAACGACACACAATTACAATAACTGCTCACGGGGTGATATTCCCCAAAAATAATCACCGGTGAAGAAAGAAAAAAGCAGAAAGAAGAAGAAAATCCAGCTCATCGATTGGCCAGGACTTGTTCACCACAAGTAAACAATGGAGCAAGTCCACGTTTATGCAGTCTCAGGGTTTCTGTTTCTACTTTGGTGCACAAACCTTATGTGGTTTTCACAAGAAGCGCCAGTATGAATGCGCCCTAAATAAAGGGCAAAAATGAAACTCTTAAAAGAGGTCTTTCAGACGAACTATGACATTTTATGACATTTAGTTTTTTAGTTTGTCAAACACAAAAATAAGCAGTATTTTTATGTTTTGGTCAGTTTATAAGAGATAAAACAAGACCCATAAAGGCATCTGCTGTCTAGGTCTAATTGTTCAAGACAATAAGCTCATATTAAAATGAGTTACAGCCTCAGTCATAACGGGTATAAACAGTGGAGCAGATTTCAGGAACCAAATAAACATAGCTCTCTATATACCAGTACATAAGATGTAAAAGTATTAACAGTCAGTAGAACCTCTTAATCTTTACTGTATCCCTTAATTCCACCATGACAAATACTTTACAGTAAAGCATTCATCTGTGCATGTTAGCCCGCTTTTATCCTCACACATTTCACACACTCTCCCACTCGGTTTTATAACATTGGAGTCCTCTCAGCAGACTCCTCCTGTGCTGTTTAGATTGGACCCATTTGGTCTAACTATATTAGTTAAACACATAAGAGATAATTAGATCAACCACTGGGCCACATGAGCCGAGTTTGCACACAGCTGAAAATAAACACAACTTCTCTGATAAAAGGACAGCCCAATTTGAAAACAGGATCTTTAAGACTGGGATGTGTTTGCTGCAGGTATCAGATTGGGAGCTTTTGAGAACCGATTACTTCAGATTACTGGGATTAGTTTGTTTTTTATGAACACATAAAAAATATGAAATCCTCATCGTGGAAACTCTTTTTTTAATTGAACTATTTTGGCTTCTTTTTGGTTTTCACTGACTGGATTATAGTTTGTTAGAGAGGCAACAAAACACTCTTTAGTGACAAAGTGTCTTGTACTGACTGAATATTTCCATGAGCCCTGATCATGAGTTGATTTAATAAGATTTAAATATACAGGATCCCTGTTAATGCCAGGGCTTGAGCTTTCTCTGGGATTTCTTTGTGAGATATTTCCTCTTCTTGCTGGGGACTTTATGTTTAGTGGACATACTATCATTGTTTTGTTTGTTCTTTACAAACGTTGTGGGGTTTGCCTGTTTTGTCAAGTTTCTTTTTTCCTATTTATCTCTACACTGTAAAAAAGAAAATATTAAATTGTTTGCCTTAATATGATTTTTATTCAAACTGAACATAATTGCATCAGAAATTGTATGTGCTGCAAAAACATTAAATATGTTTTCTGTGCAAAGTTGGCCTTAATACATAATTTATTTTGGCAAAACACAAAAGATCTCTTTTAGCATAAGTTGATCCTACAGGAGCTCAGGTCAACTACTGTCCACACACTTCACACAAATAATGATATCTACCATCATACTAACAAGCTAACCTTGAAACCATTAATGTGTTAAGCCCCCCCTTTTTTTTTCAATAATACCAGTTTTTCTACCACAATTCAGAAAATCATCTCACTTTTAAAAAGCATGATGAATGTTAACTAACTAACTAACTAATTTTCTAAGTCATGCAATTTGAGTTAAATTTGACATCTGAACATTGTAGACTTCAATGCATTCAAGTGCTCAGTGTCACTACTGTTTGTTCCAAATGAATATATAATTTATTTCAAAGCATAATTAGATTAACTTGTTGGCAAGAATTATATTTCTTGACATTTCAAGAAATAGAACAAAAAAATGACATTTTATACATTTGAAAGATGAGTTATCTCAACAAAAAAACTATTAGTTGGGTAGGGCTGCACAATATCAGGAAACATACGATATGCAATAACAATGTTGAAAGTTGTGATGACAATAGGATCAGCAATAAATAAGATTTGATGCTGCTTTGATGTTTTCTCATATTCTCTTATTCTTGATAAAAGCAATTTGGTCAGCAACACAAAGATCATGTACAGTAGTGTCCTTCAGCATAAAGACTAGAGACAAAATAGAAAACTTGACAGTCTTTGCAAAAGTTTGAAGCCATTTCTTTACCAACTTTTATATTATAATTATATTATATTAATTATAAGGAGATTTGTGTTTTATATTTCAATGTGGATTGACAGTTATTGAAATAAGTTTCTGTCAGATGAAGCAGAGTTAACTTTTTTCTAACTTTATTTTTGTAATATTTTTTCATACGTTTTTTAAACAATACAAAAACAAAGTGCTTGGGAATGTAAGTCTTTTGTCTAGTCCTTGTGTTTTTCAGGTCTTGTAAGTGTCGCCAATGTGCTTTTTATATTGGATCCATTTGAGTCTCTTGGAGTCTTAGTTTATGTGTCATCTTCTCCATTTTATGAATTTCTTCTATAATTGCCATGTATTATACCTTTGAAGGGCCTTCAGTCTTTTCCCAGTTCTGAGTAATTGCTTTTTGGTTGCTACAAGCATTATCTTTATTAAGTGCATATATCTTCTTAAACTACTTCTGTAAATGAACAAAAATAAAAAATCTTACTTTGTCTCAGTATTTAATAATCAAGGACCTGCTCCATCAGCTCAAAAACCATCTCCCAAAACCCTCGTATTTTAAGGCAATTCCAAAATATGTGCAAGTGGCCGACATTTTGCGCTCTCCAGCACGTCTGTGGTGTTAGGAAATACCTCACTATGGCAAACTTTCTCCAAATTCTTTAACTTGTCAATGTTTGCTGTATAATGTATTATCCTGCCATTCTCTGTCCTAAATCTTTTTCTCTAGTTCTTGCTTCCACTTTTCTTTTATGTATTTCGTATTATGTTTCTCGTTAAGCTCAAATGATTTATTTAATTATAATACAATACAATTAGTCTAATTCTTGGTGAATGAAACCCTGCAAACACTGTTCATTGCAATAAAAATTCATTTGATTATTATCCATATTTTTCTTCTTGCCAAAACAATACCTCTGTTCTCCAAGAATGTAATGCACAAGTAGGCCTTTTTCCTTATATGGTACATAATAGGCAAGTTACTCTTAATTAAACCAGTGTATTTGTTCATTTGTGGGTTTGCAGAGCAGGTCAGTGCTCCGGTAACAATATAATATCCACTCATATTTGCTGTGGAGTTGCTCAGATTTATTGTTGTAAAACAAACTGCTTAGTTGACCTTACTCATGAAAGGCATAGTTTGTTTTTCAAGATGTTTGTTAAAGAGTCACTATAAAACTTTGGCAACTTTTCTGTACCACGCTCCCTAATGACTGCTAATTCAGCGTCACACTTCCATCTTACGTGTACTCACTCTCTCTCCAGACAGTATAAGTCTCATTTATTGCTCTGTCCCCTTCTCTCTTTCCTTTCCTCACCTCCTCCAATAATGTCCTCTTACGTTTCTTTACTGAATCAGCCACTATGCGTGTTTAAATTGGTGAGTGTGTCGATATGCAGTTGCTAGCGTGTGAAGAAGTGTGTAAAGCAAAACTTAGCTGCAACGTCATGCTGTTGTCAAACATTGTCATGTAGAGTTTTAAGGTCAGAAAGTTACATAATGTGACTTTAACAATAACTCAGCAAAGAAATAGTCAAGAACCCTTCACATCAATAAGCGACTCCCAAGAATGGGACATTTTATTCCTACCTCCTTTGCTCAAGTAAAACACTATTTTGTTACTATTCAGAAGGACTTTGTAATAGCTAAGCATCAAACATACATTGTTAGATTAATAAATAAAAATATCTTGGTTAAGGTTTGGTAATAAAACTTGGTTAGTGCTGGGAAAACACCATCGCTGGGCATTGAAATACACAATGAGATACATTACTTTGCAGAAGGCTTAATATGTTTCTTCAACGAAACATCCAGCAAAATTACATTACGAACTCATGAGACCATGCCCGTCCAAAAGGGACATTTGGGGCTACCCTGTTTGTTTAAGATGAGATCTAGAGAATGTAACATTGAATTTTTGGACAATCATGGACTAAAAGTAAAAAAATGTATTCATGTTTGTGTTTTGAGTAGTTTTCATGTTAAAAAAAAAAAAAAAAAAGATCTTTTTATGTGTACTGTATCAAAAAAGCTTAATCTGTGCCAATAATCTTATAAATCAAAGACTGTCTGCAAAGAAAATCTGCTGTTTATCTTAAAAAATGTTTCAAGTACAATAATTTGACAGACTGTTTGGTTACAAACACACACAGACGAATTCACTATATACACTATTACATGGCAGCTGACCCACTTTTCCCTTGGCTGCTATTTTCAGATGCTCCAAAGGGATGAGAACAGAGAGAAAGATGGAGAAAATGAGTGAAAAAGAGGTGCAGAGGGAAGGTGAGACCGTAGAGGCATTTTTAAGGAGAAATGAAGGGGTATGATACATGGTCCGGCAGGATTCTCGCTGTGCAATCAGTGTGTGTGCTTTTGCTTTCAACTTAGCCAAGCACCACAAATCCTGGAGGACATTTCATATTCAGGGAGCACATAAGGTCAGATGGGGACAAAAATAAATCACAGCACTGGATCGTAAATTAATTATGCTGGTGGTTATGTGAGAATGTGGATGCACATTTTGTGAGAATGCTCAGGCTGAAAATCGTGTACTGTACACTGAGGATTTAGTTTCATGGTCAAGGTGTATGCATAAATGCATTCCTTTTTGCATGTATGCTTATTTCTCAAATATGACCATAATTTATGTTATCTAATGATAAACAGGACCAGTTGTTTGGACACTTTACACGAAATGACACCAAAGGAAGACAATGGACTTTTTCTATAATGTTGCAACCTAACAGTGGAACATAAAGTGTAGTCAGCAACAAAGTTAACAGGACTTGGAGTTTGTTTCGGTTTTTTTTAGTACCCTGTATTTGAAAGTCGTTTGACAGGAAAAAAGGCAGAGAAAACGAGAGATGTGCCATGGCCACAGGCCAGAACTCGAACCTGGGCTGACTTTGTTGAGATGATTCAGCCTCTATACATGAATTTGAGTTTTCATTCTAAAAAAAGTACAAAATTTAGTGGGATAAAAAAAGAATGCAAGGAATAAGCAGCACAGCGCTCTCCAGCTGTAAAAAAGCGCTGATCCAAAAGTAAGCGTCCCTCGGCATTCCTTTTATTCACAATTTCTCAGGTGGGGATGATTAAGGTCAAGTGAACACACACACACACACACAACTGTGAAAATGAGTAACGCCAGTGCTTCAGATGGGCATTGCACTGCAGCTGAGGAGAGACTTTTTAAAATCTTTTATTCATTTTTCTCTTTTTGTATTACCATATAATTTTATTAGGGATAGGCAAGACTAATCAATTAGTCAATTAGTCGGAATGGTGCACATAGCCGACTACGAATTTTAAGAGTTGACTGAGGCAGGAGGAGTTCTGTTTTACTACACAGAGACATGAAACTTATGTTTACAGCACTGTTTCTGCCAAAGTTTGGACTTACAGCTGAAGCAGCAGACTAAAGCATACATTGGCAATGGCAACAAATCTAAGAGAAGCACGGGTGTATTTCACTCAACTGGACAACAAAGCTGAATGCACATAATGCAGGATGAAACTACCTTACCACGGTTCTACCAGTGCAATGATGTTTCACTTACTAAACCATCACAAAAATATTGAGCTTCAGGAGCAAAAAGACCAGATACGAAAAACAATTGGTTTGTGAACTTCAGGATTTTGTCTCATTGAGGTAACTTCGGGGTTAACCCAGGGTTATCCATACTATGACGCTGGTTCACTTCTTACCGGGATAAATCACCATGGTAACTTACGCTGAATGGCAAACTTGCTCCGGAGCAGGTTATGTTCTGGATAAGTGGTCAACGAGTATAAAAGCACAACCTCCAGACTGATCAGTTCTCTTGGAAATAACCGCCCATTCTCAGAACAACCTGTTGACCTTGTTGCGCAGGCCGTGAGAGGAGCGCTTAGGAGGGAAAGGGGAAAGAAAAAATAAAGACTTGTCACTGACCGCTTTGAAATATGTTGGTATTGACTTGTTTCCAAGTCTGTTTAGCTCCACTAAGGTTGCATCTGAAACTATAAGCACTCAGACAGCGCAGACCAGCCATTTTAAACTATTTTTTTGCCAATGACTGTGGCCATTATTTTTTAGTTAGAAGCTCTAATGGCAAAATTATCCCCATCTCCCAATAGTAAAGGATCCTTTAAAAAAACTCCTGGATCCAGATCACCCCCAAAATCTAATCACTTGTTATTTTACTCCATTTCTGACATCTCCTGAAAATGTAATCAAAATCTGTCCATAACCTTTCGAGTTATGTTGCTAACAGGCAGACAGACAGACAGACAGCTGTAACTAGAAGAGGGCCTGTTGCAGTGTTTTATTACGTTTTGGACATAGCTGCACTGAATGCGTGTGTCCTCTACCGGAGCTGCATCGAGGCCAGAATGACCCACCATGAGTTCATTATTGAGCTCTCCACGTGTGATACAATAAATCAATATCAGCTGACATATGCTGCTTTTTTTGTAATTGTTCACCCTCAAATAATTGATATTTAAAAAATGAGTTAATTTAGTTATATGTTAGCTGATACGCCAATGTTGCAAGCTAGTAATTATTTGACATTTTCTATTTCAAATTCATGCCGAGCTTCAAAAGAACTCAATGAAAAATATAGGAAGGAAGCGCTCGGCCTGAAACGTCTGTGCCATTAGAAAGTGAAATTGAGTGATCAGAGTGCTGTCTGTTTACATTGTTGGATTAAATAATATTGTATAATCTCACAAAATGATGCATTAACAGAGTCACCAATTTTCCTTCCTGTGGTAAGAGTGTTGCTTTTGGCCTGGGTGATGTGTTTGAATCCTCATATTTTTGAAGAATAATTGTCTGTTCTGCTCCTCCATGATAAAGAAAACTGCTCTGCAGGGTTTCTACATGTTTGCAATTGGTCAGACGATGCAAATCTTTTATCTAAGCACACACCAATCAGGATGGGAACATCCTGGGTGGAATAACGAGTCGATAACCAGCTTCGTAGTATCGCCTGTCAGGATTGCAAATGTCTGGGTAAGTCAACCCAGGAAACAGAGATACCCCAGATATGTTAATCGCGCTTCGTAGTACAGGCCTCTGGTAAAGCAGCCAGCTAAGTGGACGGATTATTATTTTAGTTTTAAATGCATTCTCTTTCTTTTCTTGAATTGGACCGATGCTCAAGGACTTTAAAAAGAGATTTGTTATTGTATGAAAGCATATAAAATGATCATGAACAGCAAAACTCCAATGGAAAGCAGGTTATGAAAATTTTTTGTTTAAGTTTTCAGCCTCTTCTTGAACAACAGTAACAATGCCGATAATTTTATCTGGTTACAATTTTAGTGAATGCAAAAGCATATTTTCTTATTTGCAGCACTGTAGATTTATTTTTGTCCGTTCTTTCTTCTGTGTGGTAAGCTAGCGAAAAAGTAAGAGTTAACTAAATCCCACTGAAGACAGATACATTTTTGAATAACATTTGCAAATTGACATTATATCTAATAATTATGCTAATAATGTTTTATTTAAGGGAATTTTATTCAGTTTCACAAAATAGCTTCTATGTTAATATGATGTATTACAGTATCTTTAAAATGAAATTCATTTTAATTTTCAGATGCCAAAATGAATCCATCCCAGCTCATTGTTTTGTATTTGTCTATTATGTTTGCTGCAGGTGTTGTATAAATCTGCATTTTTTTAATTCAGACCACACAAACTAAACTCACTGTTGTGTTTTTTGTTTTTTGTTTTTCTGTCACATCATAGTGATGATAAACGGTGAATCAAAGTTGCAGAGAAAAGCAGCGCTAAGCTGTGATATAATAATTAACATTCAGCGGGCATCAAAGCTGAAAAAAAAAATGGCTAAAATTCAAACTGCTATTGAGCTTCCAGTTTGGATTTCCCCACAGCTGGCTCTTTTCTGGCATGATCATATCTTACTCAATCATGATTTTTGTCAGGAGGGCTGCCACATGATCAGCAGCCTGACTCGTTACGATAAACTCCAGATGACTCTTCATACACTATGGCAGAACTAAATGCATCAAGAATGAGGAGAAGACCAGAATACTACTGTCAAGCTCCATCTGATTGCTGTAGCTTAAGATGATTGTTTTTGGCTCATATTCATTTAGATACATTCATCTTTATCATATTGTTTATTTCTGAAGTGTCTGCATTCACTCAAGGATATCAGATGTGATTAGTTCTTCAAGTAAAAGAAAATAAAAAATCATTTTGGCAATACACAATTAAACTTCTTGGCTCTTGGATTCTTTCAGCACCAGATGGATCCTCGTAAAATTCTTTGTCAGATGGGGACTGCCACTCTTGCCTCATGCAGAAACAAATGTAAGCCATCAAAAGAGGGAAATCTGCTATCTTTACAGAAGAGCCAAGGAATTTCCAGTAATTTATGAATAAACAGGAGCGTATCAACTTTGAACAGGTGTGCAAAGCATAAACATAAACAGCCAAGCATTATTTAATTATTTCAAACAACTGATGTTCTTAATTAACAATGATCTATACTCTTATAAAAACCATTTCAATCACAATCTAGACAACATCATTGTTGGCAGTGAAAGCCAAAAAATGATTAAGAAATTATATCATCAATCCATCCAAGAATAATGAAGGAATATGAATTAGTGTCAAAGCTGTTTTCAACACAGACATTTGGCTCCCCATTGAAAAGAGAAGCTTTAAAATGGAAAGACACTGACAATAGCCTAATGCAAATTATTATTATATAATACAATATACTATACAGGATAAATATGAACAGATTGAGGATTGATGGGTCAAGGAGAGACCTCTGAAATATTTATGTGCAGAAAATGTAATCCAGTGGATGTTTTGGATGAACGTTTCTGAGTTTGGGCTTCTACTACACAATAGAAAACAGTATGAAACACTATTTGTGTCACAATAATAACATCAGATTATATAACTACTGTGTGATCACAAATCCAATTGGACAAAAAAATAATAATTTTTGAGGGTTGATATCTGTTTCAATGTGACTATATTTTTTGTTAAACCAACAGTATGATCAGACTTTCTGTGAAAAATGAACCAATTCAGCCTTTAATGCAGAAACATACTATTGGAGATGCTTTGGAGCTGACTCCGAGCGACTACTACAGCTGCACTTTGAGACAATTTTGCAGCGATTGTATATTCTTTGAACACTTCAAAAAATTGTGGTTTACTGTCCAAACAATGGGTGAGTTATATAAATAATGCACATTTTAATATCACATACCATGGTCAGTGAGAATTCTAATACCAATTGGCATGCATTATTTTCGTACATATGCACACGTAGTTCGGCAAGTTAAATCACTGTTATACCACTCCATTATAGGCGTCACCATAGCAACGCATTAATCAACTGGTTCAGATCAGCTGGCTTTTGACAGGTGAATGAGAGAAACACGCTCTAGCATGGATTCTCTAGACAAAGGTTGTTTAGCATAAAAAGTACATTGAGGCCAACATAAAATAGTTCCTATACTTGGGTTTAAATGCAGACCATCTATTATCCAGGAAAAATAACACTGAAACTGATAAAGCAAAAACCTGATATCTTAACCGCCTTACGTCTTTTGTGGCATCCTTTGCTTCTTTTCTTTGATTATGATGTTGAAGAGTCTACAGTACTTCATTACTACATGGTACAAATGTTTGTCCACTACTTAAAAGTCCCGATTATTCCAACAAATTAAATCTGCTCGGCAACTGTAAGTCAACTGTTACAGAAACTATATAAATTGTCTCATAATAATATTGTTAAAGCTTGCCACCAACTTCGTTTTAACTGTTAGCAAAGTTACAGGGGTTCAACAGTCACACAACTGGACTAAAACAACCCTTTGGCTACATTCATGTCAGCATGTGTGCATCAGTTTCGAAGTTGATGAGGATATTTTATTGTTTGGTCCATTTTATACATTTGGTCTTGCCTCCTCTAGTGCAGAATATGAATGTGGCTTGGGTCAGACTAGAAATAAATCCCATCTGTGGGGTTCAGACTATCATTAAAAGATCAGATACTGGTCACATATGAGGGGGGGGAGTCAGATTTAAGCCAGTTTTGAACATAGTTTTTGTGCAATAATCAATTTTAAAACAGAATAACAAGCTTAACTGAGAGGGTTTGTCGCAATCTGCTGGTTTCCCTAGATAGATTTTTAGGAATTAGCAATTTTCCTCTGGGATTGAAGCATTTTTTTAATTTCATTTTATTATAACTGAATGAAACTGCATTGTTTTCTGATATCAAACACGAGTCTGAAATTTTGACCAAAAAATTCTAGCTAATATGATTACACATTGACCAGCAGTCACTGATTTTACAAACCTGAAATATCATCTGACAAAAGTCACCATAGCCAACAGAATACAAGCTCAGATGAACAACAACACATGACACACTTTACCACGTCACTATTTATATAAGTCAAACTCGGCTGAAATGCAGAAGCAGTGTGTGGAAGACTAAGTGCAACCTCAGTAGTAGTAGTGCTTCTAATCAATACACCTGATTATTGAGCATCATCAGTGGGAGCACCTCGATAAAAAGAAGTGTTGACAATTTGCTGGTCTGCAGCATTCAGGTGTATTTTAACACAATGCCAAGGAGGATATCAGCAATGATTTTAGCAAACATTTTTGTTGCTACCCATCAATGTGGGAAAGGTTTTAAGGGAAATCTGCAGTCCATCATTTTACAGTGAGATCATTCACAAGTGGATGGCCATCCCAGCTAGTACATCCCAAGGTCAGGCCATGCAGTGTTCATAGAAACTGGGCGAAAAAACAAGAGCTACAGCTCAGACTTAAAACTTACAGACAGGAAGAAAATTGATGGTATACAAACTTTTAATCCATTTGCTACTACTGATGCAATGACAAAGTTTAAGTGATTATTTTGGGTCAAAGCTCTGCTGAAAATAAATTTTGTAAATGCTGAATCTGTTCTGTTTTAAATGCTTTTGTACATGATGAAAATAAAAAAAATCCCAACTCTAAGTATGATGTTATAGTAATTCTTTTTCTTGACAGAAACTCTTGACTTTAAGAACATACATCTTTCTTCTTAATGCCTCCCGGTGCTGCTTTGAAGCTTTCTTCTAACAATATTTCTCTTTGACTATCCTCCGATGTATAATGTATGCATATTACTACCCTAGGCAGCTGTGTGCTTGTTGCGTATATTCCACAATTAGCTTACATATTAAGTGTTTACTCCGAGATGAGTTTCACAAAGTTAAAAGTAACACCAGAGAAGTTATTATTTATCCCAGGAGGGAAATCATTGACAGTTAATAAAGGAAGTTGTGAATTTCTTCAGGAACATTCATGATTTAAATGTGTTTGTACTTTGCAACAAACAATACATGAGCCAGGTCACAAGTATGAAGGGAAACACCACAAATCCAGTAGTGTATAGAACAAAAATCATATTTTTCATATTATGATGCTGAATAAGCTGACTCGGTCATCAGCTCTATGCCATTTCACTCTGACGGAGGAAATAAGAAATCTCATGCATTTCCAAACAATAATTATCATACAATTGGCAACTCTGGCTGACTCACAAATATAATACACGCAGGTAGAAGGATGGGAAACAATCTGAAGCTCTTGTTTAAAACCCTCAGGCAATCTGTTCTTCATTCTACCTGTCTGTGGGAGGAATAACCTGGAAACACACACAAACACACACGGACACCTTGGATGACTATGTAATAACAGGGAAAAAGGCTGAATAGATAGAGCCATCACAGAGCCTGAGCAGAAATGCTATTAAACGGTCCCATGGAGACTTACTCTTGTCAAACCCCTGCACAGGCGAGGTCACTCAACTCAATCTCTGGCCAATGCATATTTCATTAACTCTTGGCTGCCTGAGACCCTGATGGAGCTCCCAAATAACCACCTTCCAGCCATGAATACCTCAAGACTATATGAGAATGAGGTAAGACATGGTCTGTTGGCAGGAAAATGAACAGTAGAACTAGAGTGAGTTTAAAATACTGGCTGCTGTTCATGACTCATCTGAGTGAGTTTTTAAAGCATCAATGTGGCAGTTTGTGTTTGTATACTGTCAAAGAAGAAGGCTAAAATCCATGTGTTATTCAGGCAAGTTAAACATACATACATAAATAAATACATACATCAAGCCAGTGTTGCCAACTCTTCGATAAGAAAAGTAGTAGTACTGCAGCAATGTGCAAGAATGACTGATGTATTTTTAAATGAGGTGGAAAAACATCACACTAATTAATTAGATATCTTGCAGATCGATCCGATATCATCAGTCTTTTGGAACAACACCTCAACCAGCCTTTGGTAAAGACACACATAAACAATGTATGACTATAATGTGTAGCCACACTGCAGCAGAGGGTTTGATTAAAACATGCATTGGCCTGACCCGTAATGATGAGTAATGTCCAGAAAAAGACGACTGGACTGTAGATAGCCAGAGTCATCTAGAGGAGCCAGTCTAAATCAAACTGGTGCCTGGGAGCATAATGGCTGCAAAAACAACTCCCATGCAATCAATAGCACTGTAAAATCTTGACTGTATTCAATTCTAACAAAGTATCTGCAGAATAATAATTACTGAGCAGATGAGGGCTCATCTTATTGTTACAGTCCTGACTGTTGTCTGTGTTAACGCTTTGGTTGAAGTGTCAATAGCTGCAGAGGACAGACAACAGGAGGAGGAATGGGGAGTCCTGTTTAACTGTGCAATAAAATGAGGATCAAAACAGTCTGGGGGCAGAGATGAATCATCCAGCCATCTACTTTATGGTGCAGAAGTGAGGAGGAGGAGAGGACAGAGGGAGTGGAATCAAGGGGACACTAAAGAGAATGGCTAGACAGAAAGTTCAAAGGGGGAATTGATAAAAAAGAGATTGCACCAGGGACCAATAGAGAGGACAGAGCAAAAAATACTGAGACTAAACAGAGGAAGTGAAGTTCACTCATGAGATTGCGAGGTGAAGGAGCAGTAGTGAGATATGAGGGAGGAGAACACAAAAAGGGTGGATCGAAGTGGAGGAACGGAGTGAAAAGAGGCAGAAAGCGAAGAAAATTAGACTGATTAAATTCAGAGTGAGACCGATTGTTTTAACTGAGAAACACTTCCTGGCATCTTAATTCTTCTTCTTATAAAGCTGCTGTGCAGTCACCACCAGACCATCAAACAGGCTGTTTTCTCAAACCATCACCTAAGCAGCTCAGTAATGTAAAGACAGCTGGGCCCTTCATACATTTTTCAACAGTAGCTCCTGTGTGTACTCTCTTTCTAAGCCATTAGAATGCAAATTTGAAGCAGCTACTGGAAGTGTAAACAGTCAATACACCAAATGATTATTAAAAGATAATGCCAACCTTAAGAAGAGAGCCAACTACTCTCTAAAAACTCAACAGCTTGGGAGAATTTACATTTTCCATGGATGTTCCCACCTGAATGACTTGAAGATTCTGGCATTTTCCCAAGTGCGTACATGGAGAAAAATATAGTCTGAGGGCTAGAAGCATCTTCTGGATCACCTCAATTCAGCCTCCAATGCTGTCAGATGAAAACAAACCCCTCCCAAAAAAAACCCTTATGAAAATTAGCATTTTGTCAAGGAATCATAAAGCGAGTAATTTCAGAGTCTACACTTTATTTCACCTGGCAGAGAGCACCATCTGCATTTAGATTGCTCAGATGTCATGGAAGGACCTGACTTAAGATGAAAGCTTTGAAAAAGAGAGAAACTGACTAAAAATGGCGAATTTTCAGCCAGGCTCTTACATTAATATTCATGTCAGGTTAAAGGTGATATGATTGATATTCCAAAAGAATGGACGTCCATTCAGGGAGTAAAATGTTAAGATGTTTTTTGTGTTTTTTGACCACTAATAATGCTAACCTGTTATGACAAGAAAAAAAAGGAGGGGGGCAGCTTAATTGCCAGGCAAATTATTTTTGCAAAGCAGTCAACCACCCATGAATTTTTAATGTTAGCTGCATGCTGATACACAAGCTTGTAAAACATAGCTAGCACTTTTCTAAATGTAATATGTCTAAATGACTAAATGATTAAGGTAGAAAATGTAGTCTAGCCACATTTTTTGTTCACTTAAAGGTGCAGTGTGTGAAACAAAATCAAAGGTCAATGACACAAAACATGAAATGTATCATTAAAAACTTTCTATTGGTATTTATAACTTTACTAAAATAACTGTTGGGTTTTTATGTTATATTTGTGCCACCATTTTTACTACAGTGCCTCTGAATGGACTCTGTGTGTGAAGTAAGAACCCTCTGAGCTTTAAACCTACATAACCAGATTCTAATTTGCAGAACAAGCTTTTTTTCCTTCTATTTTTAGCAGTATTGTTACATGTTAATCATTTACCACCACTTCAAAAGTCGGGTTTTTTGGGGAACCTCAAACCATTGGCGCCCTGAGCCTATGACAAGTAAACAAGACTAAAGCATGGTTAGTTTTCCTCCTCAATAGTTCCACAAAGAATATTTATTTCAACTTCAGAAGGACTGTTCATTATATTTAAAAATAAATAATCAGCAACTGTCAAAACCAAGTATGTGCACTGTAGGGCAACTATATTTGTCATTTATTGTGCAGGGAACTTTCCTGACAGCCCTCAAGGACCCACAGAGGTCCTTGGATGTCACTTTGAAATAGACAGCAGGAGCAGATGTTGGAGCACGGCTGGAAATGGGTGCTTTAAGATGGCAGCAAACTTGAATTCAGTGACACAGCAAGTTTAGCATCTCAGCAGACAACAAAGGTCACCATTCTTAAGTCAAACTCTCTAGTGATGGTATAATCAATATCACCTTGAGTAGAGATGGTGGCAAATGATTAGAAGTGGCAAAAGCAGAAAGGAAGCGAAACATGAGCATTAGAAAAATGCTACTACAAACAAACAGGCAAATTTTTCATTCTGGCTTTAAAGATTGTGATGTACCAGGACTGCTTTAAAATAATGAGAGGTATTTGTTTTTTTTAATTCAAATGGATCTGTATCATCTAACTGTAACATCTTTACTGTTAGACACATAACGTCTTTGTAATGTTTACTTATAACACCTTAAACGGCAGGCTCAAAGACAGAGCACAACCAATGAGCAAGGCTGGATTATAAATTATAAATTAATATGCTGGCCGTTTTCTCAATTCATTTCTTTCTTCTTTTGTCCATAAAATGTGAAGACAAATATCCAACTGAAAAGTCGGCATGATATTAATACTAAATAAACCTGATTGAAACTCACCTCAGCTTTTAAATTCAAGGACATACTGTAAATCTTCTTTATATATGAATGACAAGGCAGGCACACAGTTTCGAGTCAGTCAGGTCAGAGTAAGTTTAGTGCACAATCAGCTCCAGAAGCTGAAGATGCTTTTTGTTGATTCCCGCTCTAATTCAGGGATCGAGGACGCTGGAGCTTTTTTTTTTGGCACTGTGGCAGGAAAGTTGGTAACTGATTCAGCTGTCGATCTACACACACACAGACGGGTAGTCATGCTGAGATTTAGGTCTGGCAGACAGGCTGAAGGCAGAGATTCTACTGCAGAAGCACAACAAAGCCACTCTGGGGGTTTAGCTCTGTGGCGTGGCAGACTGAAGGCAGAGATTTAACACACAGAGGCACTCCAGGCAGGCGGTGTCAGGCAGACAAATCACAGAAGAGGAGAGAGAAGACACCATTAATACTACAGATGGAAAGTCGGAGAGCGACTCGAGTCACACTACTTGTCACGCTTGCAGAGGCGACCAGCTACAGCATTAGATGTGGAAGGGAGAGTAGCAGAAACTGGACTCTGGAACATACTTAGAAAAAAAAAAATCCTCTATTTTGTGCGACTCCTCATTTTCCCAAATCTCTGTATCGGAGATGAGGAGCGTCAAGTTAGTACGCCTCGTGGAGCCACAGTGGACTCAATAATGGGAAATGGTGCATGTTTAAATAAACTTGAGTAAACCTTTAAACACAGATGTGCATTTCTTCTTTCACTCCCCAGGGTCAAGTTACAAGTTTCTTCCATTTTTTTATTTACAGATGTCACATGCACTTAACTCACCTCATGCTGAATTTATCAATGTAAAATATGTCCATAAAGAAATATTATTTGGTTCTGCTAAGGGATATGTTTCAAAAGATTTGGAGGCTGGACATATCCAGTTTTTTTTGTCTTTTTTTGTTTTATAACAAAGAATTTTTCAAAACAAACACATCTGGAGTCATCTTTTTAAAACTGCATGCATGACTGAGTGCTGTTCAAAAACGTATAACCATGGATTCCATGGGAAAACTTTCCCTTCCCTGAAAAAAGCAGCTAGTAGAGGGGTAAGACTTTTCAGGTTCCCCAGAATTTTTGAGGGGTGGGGCTGTGTGCTGAAGAACTGATTAGTTGAACAAACCTGCATGCTTTATTTACCAATTCATGTTTATTATACTTACTACAAACTTAATCCCATGTTTTGATCATTTAAAAAATGGAGCTATGAGAAGTGGACCGACCACGAGGTCCGGGCTCTTTTGAGCGTATTTACCGAGGACGACATTCAGCGCAACTTTGAGTCTGCAACTCCTAGGGCACACAGAAAAACTAATCGGGAAAAATTAAACAAACTGAAACAATATTTTAAGAAGCTGAAAGACCACAACAGCCAAAGTGTGTCCGACTGCCGTTCCAACAAATGGTTTCAGCCATAAGAATACATTTTCCATAACTTTGCAGTGTGGTGGAAATGCAAACCACATAGATTACCAGGAATTCATTTACTCTGGTGAAGAAATTCTGGGTAGTAAAAATTCCTGGAAATGTTGGTGAAAACCCCCCAATTTGAGACAACCCTCGCGACACTATATCGTCAACTCAGCGCTATCCAAAAAATCCCATCATCACTGACAAAGTATTTTATCTGATTTGACCATTACTGTCTTCACAAACATTTCAGCAGACTAGATGGATTCCAGCACGCTCCTTTGATCCCAGCGGTTTACTGTAACTTTTACAACTAAACATGTAATGCAGGAAAATGGGGATCTGAATGGTATCGATTTTAATCACTTTTAACCTACAAATGATGTGTATTTTCCAACTTTGTGTTTTAGGAACTTGGCTTATATTCAATTAAATGTGTCATACCGATATCATGGGAAAATAATCTTTACTTTCTAGCAGTTTTTATAGTGTGTCAGAGCAAATTATATGTTGGGAATGGAGGTCTTTGATTTTTCTTTGATATTTATGTGGATTTTATGTGTGAGCATAACCTCCATGTGAGTCTGTAGACCCATCGATTCCCTGCAGAACATTATATTTTAATGAAATGATCGATGTTATTCTTTCAGTGGACATCATTTTGTGACTGGTTGTTGCAAATGGTGAATTATGATGAGGCAAAGACTCCTTGAGTCACCCCATAAGTAATTGGGGAAGTACAGGAATTACAAACCCAAATAGCTTCTTATGAGGTGGAAATTAAAAGCTGGACCTGAAACGAATGCAATCAAACCTGTCACCTCCGCTTCAGTTTCTCTTTAATAGGATATGCACGCCAAGCTTTACAAATAAAGCAACACATAAACAGGAACTGTGATTGTCTGACGCAGCAGCATTCCTACCTTTCTCTGCCTCACAGTCAGACAGGAGGAAGCCTGACCGACAGCAGCCTCCCACTGTCATTACCATAAAGGGTAACCCTGGAAACTGAGGGCTTGATTATATCACAACTTACAACTAAAACAACTCTCGCCAGCAAACTCTCCTTACCTTACTGGAAAGACCAGCAGTTTCCATGGGAACAGGACAGAACAAGTATAAGAGAGGGATGGAGAGACAGAGAGGATGGATGCTGGGGGTGTAGAAACAAAAGAAAAGCAAGAGACATGGGTTTTTTTGTCAAAAAGAGAAGTAATATGACCTTAAATGACGGTGAAGAAATATAAAAAGTGTAATTATACAGAATAAAACAAGAGGACAGAGTCACAGCTTAAAGATGGTGTGGACTGCCATTTGGATCTGCACAATCTGACGTCACCAGAGGTTAAATTAGGATGTCTGCTCTGTAGAGAGTCACCCAATGTTCAATGAAACCCTCAGAGCCCGTCCCTCCAGAGACCACAGTGGGCCTGACAGGATTCAGTAAACAACAGGGAGAACGTCGCTCTGAGCATGGCATGAACACAGTTCAGCCCCATGCCATGCTTGTCCCTCAATGCCCCTTAAATGAAGTTGAACAGTTACATGAGCAGTGTGTCCGTGAAGACTCAATCTATTGTTTTCCCTCAGTGCATCTGAGGGTTACTTTACTAGTTCACAGAAAAAGTTTTTCTTCTCTTAAGATACACAAAGAAGTCAAACGTTTGCCTTCAGGAATGTCAAATCTTTTTTTTACCCTTAATAAATCAAAAATAATATCATCAAGAATGAAACATAGTGTTTTCAAGGTGACTGCTGTTTTATTTGCTCAACTGAGGTAATCAGTCTATCTTTTAAGCTTGACCTGAAAATAAGCAACTCTGAAAATCACCCTTTGCGTAATGACCTAGTTTAACCTTTTAAACATTCATTCTCTTTGTACTACAAATAGAAAAAAGCTGGGAAACACTTTATTTGATAAACACATACTCATAAAATGAGAAACAACACATTTTTCCCAATAACAGGATAATTCAGACTCCAAAAAGGCTGGGTTTCATGCAACATCACATCTACTTCGTAAGCTGTGCGTAACATGAAATGGTGTTCAGCCGAGCTCATTGTAGACGAGGCATATGTGGCAAACGTGCTTTTGATTGCTGGAAAATTACTTCCACTTGCATTGTGTCTGGTTGTTCCGATCACTTCAGTTGTGAAACTGATCTAGATTACTGCAGGGTTCCTCGTGAACTCATAAAAAAGGGAGAACAAGTCAAGGATTTCATGTAAAGAATAGCATGTTACACAGCAAATGTCTGGCTTTGGGCTTCAACAGACCCTTAAATTTATCTCTAATATTTCATTATTGATTAATCTACCACTTATTGTGCATGTAAAATATCTGTTTATTTGTATGTAGTCTTCTGATGGCATGGTGTGACAGAAACATTCAATTCATATTATGGAACGTTCAGACCAAAAGCGATTTCGGCGTCAAAAACGCTCTTGATGCTCAAAGTTGGACGCTTGACATCCAGCATCAAAAACGTTCTTGAGCCCCTTTTTCTTGCTAAGTCTTTGTAAAAAGAATAGGAAAAGGACAAAAAATACAACAAAGTATTTGTGTTATTGATTTAGTTCACTATTATGACTCATGTCGATAAGCCTGCTCATACATAGTCCATCCGAGGCAAGTGTTTCTTTCAGTTTGAGCCATTGATCATAAATCTGTCTTGTTTGCATGAAAAAAATGTAAACATCTTAGAGGAATGCAAAAACTGATTAAAATAGTCCAGCAGGAGAAAGTGCTCTGGAAAATGTAGGTAATGTCTTGCTGCAACTGCTGAAGCTGAGAAGTCAAACACCACATGTCAGAAAATACCCACATTTCACTAAGTTGAAGTGATGCTATCTGACTCTGGATGAGGCGGCATTTTCAGTGCCCCTCGCTGAAAGAAACCCGTTCAGTCACATGTCAGATGCAGTATTTTATTCTGCCCTGTAAACACACTGTTTGAACCCTGCTGTTTGTTGCTCCACTCGTTGCCCAAGTCACAGGTTTATCTTTAGAAAGTCTCTTTGCTCTGCTGTGACGATATCAAGGCACAGTCCATAGCAACTGTCGCCGTGCCCACTACTGCCACAGTGACTGCCCGGGCTCTCTCAGCTCATAATTTGCCAGCACTTTGCTCTTACAGAACATATGGTGTCGACATGCCACGCCACTCATATGACCTCTCTTAACCATTTTAAATGGTGTAACAAAAGCTTTTTTTGGGGGGGGGGATATCTCCTTTACTTGTTTTCTGAATTTTTTATGACTTTGTGCTCCTTTTATTACAGATGAATGAGTTAGAAGCAAGGACGCAGCATAACACAAAACATCTATGCTCACACCTGGCTTATATCATTGTTTCAGTTTTGTCTCTTAACAATTGCTCTTGAATCTTTGTTGTTGTCTTTTTTCTCTTTTTGTTCACTGTTTTCACTTTTTGGCTTTGCTTGTTCCATTTCTTTGTAGTCATTTTTTGTGTCCATGGTAATCTATGTCTAAATTACATAGACATAAATGTCTATGTCATCTGTAATCTGAGAACAATTTGGTCATTTTTTGTCTCCGTAGTTGTTTTGACACTCAATACTTATTTGTGCTTTTATATCCAATTTTGTGTTTTCTTTCTGGTCATTTTTCCCTCTTTGTAGGTGATTTGAGGTTCCCTTTTGTCATTCTGTCCATTTCAAAGTCATTTTCTTAAATCTATGGACATTTATAGTCTTTAGGTATTTATTTTGTGGGGATTTCTTTGTGAATGTTTCGTGTCTGTGTCTATTTTCATGCTAAGCATCACTTGTATGTTTGTGTGCATGCTGCTTTGAAAGTCATTCAGGGAAGGAGTAGTAAGGTTGAGGTGACATTTGCAAAGCTGATGGGGTATGTGTTTATGCCTCTGTGGGTGTTCATGTCTGCAAAAGCAGCAGCAATAAGCAGCTATGTGGTTGTCACAGCAACAAAGAACCCATCTCTAAACGTCGCTGCGCAGTCTCTTGTTGGCTCCCTGTTATCGCATTCTGCCCTTGCATCTATGCAGGATGTGTGTGTCTGTCTTTGTGTCCTCACACGCCTCCTGAGTGTGCAGTGCACCGAGTTAACGGGGAGGAGGAAAGAGACAAGGAAAGATGTGGGGGGGGGGGGGGGGGGGAAAAGAAACAAAAACAACTTTAAAAACTGACCCCCCCTTTCACCCACCAACACTTCAACAGACAAAATGTTCCCCCCCCCCCATTTTCCTGAAAACCC
>JBBBVU010000010.1:3499187-3524409 GCA_037177055.1 Atherinosoma microstoma
ATAGATAGATAGATAGATAGATAGATAGATAGATAGATAGATAGATAGATAGATAGATAGATACTTTATTGATCTCACAGTGGACAAATTCATTACAGTACAACCCGTCCAAGAACAGACAAACACCAGAACATAAACATGACAGGATCAGGTAGACTGAGGCAGCAGCCAAGTGGTCCATTTGTGTTCGCATTGTAAGGAGATTGCACCAGGGATCATTTGCAAGTAAACCAGAGTTTGCTTGTTTAGTCTGCACCGGAGTCTAAATTCATGTTCACAGTTCTTTAAACAAACTGTACTATCTGTAGGAGGTTCATTTAAAGCAGATCAGTTTACAGATAGGATTTTGCAAGAATATGACCATTGCAAGAGTCCCTTAAACACAGTATCTAGCCAGGCACAAGCCAGATGTTTGCATTCAAGGCGTAGAAGTTTTTGACAGATCACGCTTCTATCAGGGTTTTTCATGTGTATTTTGAAGACGTGTTTTCAAAAAGGTTGATGAAAAGTGGCAGACTGGAAAAGGTTTTCTTTGGGTAGTTTATTCCTCTTTAAAAGAAATAATAATAAAAAGAAAAATGTATGCATATCAGGACAAGTGGAAATAAATTGTTAATATATTCTGGCATAGCATCACAAAGATAATAGGCCATTTCTGGTGTATAAAGATTACCAACACTTGCTGAGATTCAAAGACGCTTAGTATTGATGTTGCAGTTAAAGCTTGGGCTAATTTTATCAAAATTTGCTTCTGAAACCACCATGAAATGAAAATACTGCTATGAGCTGAATGTTAAGTGAAGCAGCTACTTTTTACATCCACTGTCTGGTTGCATTATTTTGATTTAGTTTTTTTCCATGATTATTAATACTATCAACCACCTAATAAAACTTTTAGAAAATGATTAAGCTGGGGAGAAATCTTCATATGTCTTCCTTATTTCAACAAAAAATTAAAAGCAAACACTAAATATTCACTTATACTGATTAATGATGGAAAACAGTAGCAACATCTCACATTTGAACTCTTTTGCATAAAAGCCTTAGCAAAGTAATTATTTGATTTCTGAAGTAGCTGCTCTCAGATATCGTCATAAATTGCAGAAGAGTTCCTTGCTGTCGGGTCTGGTTTGCACAGATGCCAGTAGCCATATGTTGTGCCAGCAGAAGTGGACTGAAATGAAGTTATTGTAAAAACATGAACGAATGAATGAATCTGCTCATGTTCCAGCAGCCATTTAATGCATCTCACTGTGACATGTTTGACTTCCACCTGCATCGGGCCCGAGATGGATGAAGGACGTGATTTCACTGCTGCTGCTTCCTGCTTGTGTGCATGTGTGTGAGTGAGAGAGAGAGAAAGAGAAAGGGTATGTAATCACCAGGCAGGGCATGTAGCTACATTACAAATGCAACTGCGTGGCTCTTGCTGGTTTGTGTCGTGATAAACATTAGTTTGCATCTCTTAACACTTAAAGTGTTTCATCAACACACAGGCACACACACACACACACCTCTACATAACCACTGGCTTCTGTTGTGAAATTTAAAGAGACAGTCTGTTCTCCTTAATAAAGATGATTTTAACTGTGTTTAGCCCTTCCTATCCTTCCCTTCATGTATCTTCTTCACAAACACACCAACCTCCCAAGGACGAACAGGAAGGAGGCACCTGTGGCCTGCCTGGTTAACTGCTGTTTTACTGTGTGTTCAGTACAACTAGAAGAGTCTCCAGAGACCTTATCTTAAAATGAAACAAGTGTTTGCGTATGTGGATTGGTTTACTGTTTACTCACTGAAAGACGTCTCATTGACCTTCCAGTACTAATTGGGGACGTTAAAAGAACCTTTGGAATAAGCTCAACATCCTCAGAGAAAGGCATTTCCTGTTTCTTTGTGGTATCACTGATACAGAAGGCTCAAAAGCGCAGTAAGTACTGGAGATAATGTATAATAATAGGACAGACGATGGTGCAGGTGTAGCAAAAGGCTGGAATCACTTGGGTGGAAATCAGTTATAGACATCCAAACATATCAGAGAAGGACATCTGGATCCATACATGGAATTCAAGGTGCAACAGTTTCTGCTGTTGGCTTTCATGTCATCACAATGTTCACATCCTGAAATGTTGCAGCTGTGGTCTGTTGTTGCTCCACACAGAACGTTCACAAAGACAAAAGGGCTAAAGGAGCACGCTCGGCGCTGCTCATTACGCTCTTGTCATCGTTAGCAGCAATAACAGTGGTTTTTATATGAATGTGGTTCATGGACCGCTAAAAAAATTCTTTGAGTGCACGAGGCTCCATCTGCTGAAAGTATTTTGCTCTCCTTAGAGGACTCAGTGTTGAACAACATCATAACCTATTGGTTTTAACAGGAAGACTCTGATCATACAGTTTGTTTACAGTCTTCGTTCATTACTTCAGTAAAACGCATCAAAAAACTCCTGCATCAAAAACATTTTAATACATCAAGTGAAAAGAAAAATATGATTTTCTTACAAAATTTAAAATTTGCAAGACTATATTTTTTTAACCTCACAAAATGACCATATAAAAATCACCATATGAAGCAACCCTTCCCACAGAGGCCAGAAAAGAAATAGAATCATGCCCTGTTTACACAACCATGATGTTTTTTTTATTCTATTTCTTTGAGTTTTGGCCTCTGATTAGTAGCTGTAACAGATTTCTGGGTGGATGAAACAGTAAAGTTTGAGAAATGGCTCCAGAGGGAAATTTTCTTGAACCGTAAGGTAAACACTGTGCACTCAGGCCCTCTTTACAGTCACATACAACACGATAAAAACTACAACAATGGCGGACCTCTGTTCGGTTTGTGCTGCTGAATCTTCTTACGTTATTTGGTCCCTTTTTAAGGGGTGTGTTGTTGCAAAGTTTCCCCACCCACTAGAGGCCTGGCATGCACGCTTCATTTTTTCCAGTCCTATTTGCATTTTCCATCTGGTTATGTCAACAACTGAGCTTCCACATTAAGTATTTCTTACATATTTTTTCTTCTTGCTTCTCAGTTTTTACTTAAATTTGCACAGAAAGTATTTTAGCCATGTTTTGATGCATCGTAATCCAAAGATGAATAAAATTGTTCTATCAATTCAAACCTAAGCATTAGTATGGCTAGCATCACATTGCTAACAGTTAGCAGATAACCCACCACTGATCATTATGATTGTTTTCAATATTTATCAGTCTCATTCAAATTATTATTTTTTTGTCTATGAAAAGTATAAAAACAGAGAACAATTCTCTGACCTTCAAGTATTTGATACTTTGGCTTAAAACTTTACTTCAAAAAGAAATAAAATAGCTACCAATTCTAAAATATGTGTTGCCTGTATCATAAGACCTTAACAAGGTCATTTTAAGCTAACGTCAGAGTACGTTAATTGTACACAGGTGTGCAGCTTTCACACAGCTCATCCAGCGCCAAATTGGTCTGATTCTGATCCAATAAACCATTATACTCAACAACTTTGCAAACCATAAACACATTTGTTGTGTTTGAGAAATTAACATAAGTATATACATCAGTTCTGAAGCTGTCGTCCATTATCAAAGCTTTCAGAATAAGTTTTTGTTTCTCTTTTGCTGAGTGTTTTCTGTCTGTTCAAAGCCGCCCCACAAAGAAGGTCCATATCCAAAATGGCACCTGATGAATTGATCCTCTTTGTTTTTGGTATGACAAACAATCTGATATACAAAGGGTTGGTTAGACATCAGAAACTGGCTAAATTCTTTCAAATGTGTGGTTCCCAGCATTGCCAGCAGGATATCAAACTTGGACCCTAAAATACAGCCGAAAACAATCAGAATAATTCGGCAGCTCTTTCATCAGCTGGTGAAACTCTCCTTGCTCTTTATGCCATCTTAACTAGACCCAGTATGGGCTTTTCGAAGAAGTGAGAGGAACCCGAATTCATAACAAATATCCTAAATGGATGGATAAATTAAACTCATCAAATTCAGTGAGCACGTTTTCCTCATTTTTGTGAGATAACAGATTAAAAAAACTCGTACGAAAAATACAGACATGTGCAAAAGCCTTCACATACAAGCATTTTGTAACTATTTTTATCATTGTTTTTATCATTTACTTCATCTACATGTACATTTAATTTTCTTTAACCTTTACTTAACCATGGAAATCAAAAGAAGTTAGAAATGTTGGTCCTAGCCGGAGCAGCAGCATTATAGTTACAGCACACAGGCCCTAAAACAGAAAAGAATAAACACAAGAAAAGTGTATGAACTATAACCCAGTTCAGATAAGTTAATTATAGAGCTGTCAGTATATATACATAAAAAAAAGCAGCAACCCGTTGAGCCATCTCAGTGGTCTCAGCAAAATAAATGAGGACCCTGGATTTTCTGACACAGCTCTATTGTGCTTCTAAAGGCAGCCAACAGCAGCAAAGTGTCCAGAAAAATCTCATTCACCAGTAAGTGAAATGAAATTTTTACCAAAGGTCATGTTAGGCATTCAAAGTCTATAGATGGATGAACAGTGGCTAAACTTGTTACAAAAGCAGCAAATCATTTGTGACATCATTAATGATGTGACATTTTGCTTCATCAGATGATTTAGATCTTATCTAGTAATCTTTATCTGCCTTCGCCAATGACATGAACATAGATCCAAATGCCTGATAACAGATAGAAGGTTTACCTTTATTTTATTTAAGATGACTTTTTTCAGTCCTGCCCTCTTCCTCCACCTCTTCTGATGGTCCATTTCACATCTAAGCACCTGTCACTCATCCTAATGACCTGTTTATCTTTTATGTGAGCTTACCTGAGGCATTGATGTGCAGCACCACTAAATCCTTTCATATCTCTGTGTTTCTGAACATTAAAATTTCATTTCTGCTTGACAGAGCAGCTGTTGCTATGACATCCCTATGATTGCAACTTTTTACACAACAGATTAGCTGATGACCACCACCTATGTAATAACCAACAGTGGTATACGCATTGTTTGATTATGTTCATCCACCAGGTCGCCACAAGAAAATAAAAAAAAATTCCTTATTCCAGGTCATTTCATTATGACATCATGGGGTTTATCAGCTGCTAAATAATTGGAGGGTTTCTGATTGATCCTCGTGTCATTCATGTGCTTAAGTGCCATTGGCCAAAACACAGAGTACAAAGTTGCTCATGAACTCAGTCCAGCACTTTGCATTGTAATAACACTGTAAAAAAGAAATGTTCAGATCACACTGGCACTGAAAGAGCCCCTCAGTGTATCTAATATTCTTCTCTTTATGGTCATTTTGAATCGCTTTGGAGATGATTTGGGTCCCTTTATAGCCGTTTGACCTTTCTTTGTCACTGTTTTATTTCACTTTATGGTAATTTTAGATCTACCTGTGGTCATTCTGAACCTTATTGGGGTCATTTTATGTTTTTGTAGCTGTTCTGTTTCTTTTTAAAGCTACTTGATGTTTTCTTTGAATTGTCTTTATAGCTATTCACCATTCATGTGCAGCTCTTTTATGTCTACGCATGGCTTTTTTGTACTTCTTTAGAATAATTTTGCATTCATTTGTGGTTGTTTTGCATTTTTTTAGCTGTTTTGTGTCTCTTTGAAACACCTTTCTGTTTCTTTGTCTTCTGTGTAAATTTTGCCCCCCTTTATCGTCCCTTTGCTTAATTAAAGTGATTGTCATGTTATAATCTTCTCTTTGTAAATTATTCATGTCCTGGTAACTGTTTTATATCACTTAATGGTAATTTTGAAACTATCAGATTTTATTTCATCGAGCTTTTTACCTTTTCGGGGGCACTTTGTATCTCTGCACGTATGTTTCATCTCTTTGTTAATGTCTTTTTGCCTCTTATTTATTTCTTGTCACTCGTCGACATTATGTTGGAGCTTAGCGATGTCTCTTTGAGGTCATTTTGCATCTCTGTAGGAATTTTGCCTTTGTGTGGCTTTTTTTGTATCCCTGTGTAACTGTTTTATGTCCATTCACAACAGCTTGATGTCTGTTTGTAGCTGTTTTATATCTCTGTAGCTATTTGATGTCTCTTCATAGGTGTTTGACATGTCTTTGTAGCTATTTTTATTTTTGTAGTTACTTTCCAGTTATTTTATGTCTATCTGCAGCTGCTTTATGTCTTTTTATAGCCCTTTGACATCTCTTTGCAGCTGTTTTATGTTGTAGTTACTTTGTTGCCCTTCATAATTATTTGTCTTACTGTAGCTGTTTGATGTTGTTATAGTTACACTGCATCTCTTTTTAGCCTTTTGACTTTTTTTTGCAGCTGTTTGACAGCTTTTTGTGGCTGTTTTGGATCTATTCATGGTTGTTTTTCAACATCATGGTTGTTTTGTTGGGTCTAAACTAAACCTGGGCCCAAAGGAGCCTTCAATAAGCCTTGCACAATTTGAATGTTATGTCAAAGGAGGTAATGAAATTTATTTCAGGTGGTTTTAGAAGGTCTTTTAAAGTCTTCGGCTAAAGCTCTGAATTTTGGAAAAAATCAGCCCATCCACAAAACTGCCTTAATTGTGCCGCAAAAAATATTTTGAATTAAAAAGTGATTTAGTCATGAACACACTGCAGCTCCCTGTTTGCAAATTATTTCCTTAAGGCCCCTTGCTATCTGACATGTGCACCCCCCCACCCCCCCCCCCACACACACACACACACCACCACCAGCCTTGTTATTTGCCCCCACTGGTATGAAAGCACATCAGAGTCACTGGGTAATGTAAGAAGGGTAAAAACAGCTGAGATGTTGACGTCTGACTTGCTTTCCTCCTGCCGTGAGGCGGTCAGGGCTTTGGTAATGAGAGCCTGGGGACCTGGCTGAACCTGCTGTGTAGAAGAGAGAGAAGTGGGTGGAGGAGTCCTCATAATGTTCCTCAATTGCTTTATGCTGAGTGTTTCAGCATATGTGGTTGCAGTGTAATCAACCAATGTGGTTAAAACCAGAATTCCAAGGATTAGAGGGAAAAAAAGTTGGATGTTTATTTCAAGTCATGTGGACCTAAATAATCTGATTACATGGCAATTTGTTGGAAATTTTCAACACTGATTGATGTCAGATCCTCCATCTTGTGACTTTAACTTGAAGTTTTATGATGATTATTTTAGTTTATATTGAGCTCATGTAATTTAAAAACTCCCCAGGTATTTCTTTGAAGTAACTTATGCTTAGAAAATGCTTTGTTTATGAAGTCTTCGTATTTATGTATCCGAGTTCAGTGTTATAAAAAAATCAGGAAACCATTAAGAGTAAGCAAAGCATCAAGGCTTTATGGAATATTGGCTTTAAAGTGATCTTAAACTGAGTCAAGATGTGCTGACATGTACCGATATAATTAACTTAATATTTCTGTTTTAGTTTAAATGACCACTATGGCCTTTTATTAAACTTAGGCATAGTGTGTTAAAAAAACAGAGACATATTGTGGAGAGAAGTAAGCTGATGATTAACACCAAGAACAACCCTCTCAACCCTTCTCTCCATTCTCCCTCCCCTGCCTCACCCACCTCCATCTCTCTCCTCCCTCCTTCACTCTAATCGCAGGGCTAATTGACTCAGCCAGATTTGGCAACAGGCTTATTAGTGTCATTTCACACAACAAGGAATGACCTATGCAGATGGTGTAGCGGTTACAGTCAGTATGGAGTGCGCCCTTTAAAGTTATGTTATCCAAATCCAGTACACACATAACTATGAAATAACCTATAAACAGCTCGTTACGGGTGTTTGACAAAATTAGTGCTCAGAATCTTAACTTTCAGACAATTTGCTGCAGGGAAATATCAAGTTTGTCATGAGGAAAGCGTTTCATGCTTCTCTGTGCGTTTCCATGTCGGTGCGTTTTCCTGCTAAACTTCCCGTTAACGCAGCAAAATTTAATGGCACCGCATTGGCAGCTTCCCAGCAGGTAAACAAGGTGTGGGTGCTTGTGGGTGTCTGGCAATCGGAGCTGCGGCTGTCCGTGGGATTGTGTTTGTGCGATGATTAATCCCTCAGCCGTCACCCAAAAACCTGCCTGCTGATGGGTGTGAGTGTGTGAACGAGGATGTGTTTGTGCAGCAGACCTTACCGCTGTGCGCGCTGAACCAGCGGGGTGTGATGTGCAGGGGCAAGGTGTCAGCCAGCGACCCCCGGGACCCCAAATACAGCACCCCGTCCGTGTGGTGCCCTCCGCCCCCAGTGTCCTGGTAACCGGTTCCATGGGGGGCCGCGGTTGTGCCCCCTGACCCCCCTCCGGCTCGATCCGAGTCCGTCCCTCTGGGGGAGTAGAAGCCAAAGGGCACGGCGGAACTGTGATCGATGCCCATCCCGGCCACGGAGCTCACCGAGCGGCTCCGCAGGCCCATGGTTCCGCTCGGCCGATAGTGACCAAAGTGGGCCGAGGGTGGCACCGCGCTGTCATCCGAAGAGACACCGGGAAAAGCACCCCGGGGCCGCCCTGCCGTGCTCTGCTTTCCCCCCATCCAAAGCGGGAGAAAAATGGGTGGGGGTTCTGGGTGCAAACAGGAGGGGGCTCGGCTCGATCCGCAAAGGGTCGAGAGAGCCCAAACAGGCTGTCGCCCCCCTCCCCTTGCTCCTGTCTGTCTCTCGGCCTGCCTGCCTGCCTGCCTTCCTCTCTGTCCGTGTGTCTCAGCAGGCTCGTCAGCTCTGGCTCTCTGCAGACGCAACAGCCCGTTTCCCTGCTGAGCGGAACATGAGCCAGCCCTGACGTCTGGATTCACCTCACCCGCAGACACAACCTCGACACAACCAGGGGGGGGGTGGCTGATGAGCTGAATGACGCTAAAATCCCAGCACGACCAAACCAGATGCACACTCCGAGCTCCCCTCGCTGTCCCAGGTGGTTTAAGACGGCTGTATCATTGCAGGCAGGACGCGGCAGCAACACGTTTATCCCGCCCGGCCCGGATCACAGCAGAGCCGCAATGTTCACTCCGCCGCTCTCGCCTCATCTGATCTCAGACATCGTGACAACTGTTGCTGTCTGTCTGACCGCCAAGAAAAGACGCTCTGTCTTGGAAATAAATGACGTCGTCACCGTCCGCGCTGTCTGTCCGGTCCGATGAGCTCCAACCAGCGGTCTCTTTTCCTCCCCCGGAGATCGGGGTCACAGTGAAGCCGCTCCCCTGCGCTCAGATCAGCGCTCCGCTCCTCATCGCTCCGCCGCCGCCGCCGCTGCTGCTGCTGGCCAGACAATGGACGCGTTCAGTGCGCAAACTCTGATCGTAAACAGACAGGACGGAGACGGTGCAGCGACGAGACATTGGTTTAATTCCTCAGCATGGGATTGGCCTGGATTTCTGTTAGACGGGTCTGATCTGCCGGATCGTATGCGGGGCATTTTAGGATATGACAGGTGTGGTGAGATCAGCAGGTGTACTCTGTCTAAATGGAATTCTGTAGTTTTTTTCCGTGGATACAAGGCAAATTTTCATTTCACACATGTTGGAAAATCTTATTTACTTGGCTCAAACACACGTCCAAAGTCTAACACAATATGTTTAACACGTGGTTTATGTGTCAGTAGAACTAAACAACTGACCTGAGTCATTTTCTTCATAAAACGCCTTCATTATTGGCCTTTTTTAAACAACAACAAAAAAACCAAGATAAACTGCTGTAATTTTTGGTCTTTTCGCCAATTTATTATTTTCTAGTAGCCTCCATATAATTTAATTTATTTCACATCAGGTTAATTCAAAACTATTAAAATATGTTTGTTTCAGTAATAAGCAGCTGCTGGTTTGTTTTGATTGGAAAATTAGCACAAAAAGTAAGGAAATCTGTGTTTGGGGGATTATTTCTTATTAACAATCCTTCTGGACTTATCTTATACCTTGTAAAAGTTTATGTCCCTTATATATGTTGCCACATTTGTGAGGAAAATGCCTGTGGAATGAGCAGAGTTGAGTATGTGGGTTGCACCCGTGGAAAACTTGCCAAATTATCTCTGCCAAATCCAAACAGCTGACTCTGCCATTTGTTTATTGGGATGCCATCCCACAGCAGTGAGTGACCAAGCTGGTAACCAGCATGAGGAGCTGCCAGGCTGTCTATGATTTTTCCACATGATTCTGAGACTCCCCTTTATTAAATGAATAAACAGTTAAGTTGCCAATATGTCTTGTTTCTTTACACGTCAATCATCCAGTCCACAAGCAACACCAAACAAGAGTCAATAGCATAATAGGCCGTTTGGAATTGGAAGATAAAATTTGGCAAGTTTTTCATGGGCGCAACCCACATACTCAACTCTGCTGCTCTCATAAACACATTTTCCTGACAAATGTGGCAGCATTTAGAAGGGAAATAAACAAGCTTTCAAACGGCAAGTTTTATTGCCAAAAAGTATTGTGACAACAAAGAAATAATCAACCAAACACAAGTTTTCTTATTTTCTTTGATTAAAATCAGATTATTTCAAATAAGTGTTCAATAAACTGACAAAAACCTAATGATTAGTTAAAATGATGTTTATATGATGATTGAAGTTTAAATACAACAATATCAGAGGTGTATGACAATATTTCAGAGACAAAAGATTTTTTTAAAAAAGTTTTCATTATTTTAAAACAGTATTTCATACTTCTGGATGGTCTGATCATGAAATAGTTTTTACATTTGAACAATTTAACTGTTAAAAGTCTTGAATAACTTTCTGAACTTTGCAGAAACACACATTAAAACAAAACTCCTCTGGGAAAGTTACAGCTGAAAGGAAGTGCTGCTTAGATTTACTTCCTAATTCATCTTTGAATTGAAGGCTAGCTACATCTGCTACATCTTCTCCTTTACCCATGATCCTCTGGGGCTCTCCACTCTGTCAGGCCTTTAACCAGCCCTGGATATTGTTGTCAAGTAATGCACAGTTTCCTACCATATGCTAAATTATTAGGATTACTGGCTCACATGTTTGGTTTGGGATTTACTTGGTCTAATCCTGCTTTTGAGCGTGCATGTGTGTGTGTGTTTGTGTGTAATTAGTTTGGTTTTATTCTTTGTTTCCTCAGTTTAACGCACAGTCAGTCTAATGCAGTCATCTTGGTCTTTTCTACCCAATAAGGTGAACTATGGTAAAGTACTTAGTGTCATACAGAAGGTGTTAATCTGTCCCGCTCTAACGACAGCAGGCCTATAAATGGTCCATTCTCTGCTGCTCAGACGTGTAAACACACTCACACACACACACACACACACACACACACACATACAGACTCACATAAACCAGACACACAATCAACTCAAGTGGTTCTAAAATAAATTTAAGTATACAGGGAAAAATAAAAACACAGCCAGGACAGGAAGACAGCTTTGTCCTGCAGTGTTTGACTGCCCCCCCCCAGTTTTCTTTTAATAGGAAAAATATAGATTCTCTATTAATTCAGCTGTAATTAGGCAATTTACCTGAATGGCAGTAGTCTAAATGGTCTAAGTAAAACAGTTAAAGTAGAATTGAAAAAGTACAGGATTCAAAGGTTAATGATATTTCAAATGGTTGTCTAGTTTGATGAAAATATTTTTCTTGATTATTATATTTTTATGGTAATATCTGGAGCAGAAACCCACTAAACAAAGTTGACTTTGTGGTGGTGAAGGATCGAGTTAGATTCTAGAGGATTGGGTTCAGGTGTTGTACGTTCAGAATTGGAAATCATGTTTTGTGCTTTGTTTGAGTTCGGTTGGACCACATTGATTTTAATCGGTTTCTGTCCCACTTTTTTAATAGGATCAGGTATCAGCCTGTTTGAATATCATACCTCATGCCTAAACCTAACCTGGTTTACACCTAAACCTAGGCATGAGGTGTAATGATTGGATAGAGTGAGCCAATCATAGGCAGAGTACTGTGTTACACCCTATTCAAGTCACTTGTAGCTCACCTGCATTGCTAAATAATTGTAAAATAATAGCATCTTAATGCAGCTAACAGGCTTCCATACCCACACTGCAGTCTAAAAACAGAGGACATCAAATCACAGTGCAAGCAGAATTTTAACGCAGGTTAAAACGCAGTGAAACTTTCACTTACTTCAAGATTTCCCTTTTTAAAAAGATCTCTGATTTGTAACTTTTGTGCTTCAATTTGAAATATTAGGTTTTCTGTCTTTGGAAAATCTGAACCAAGGAATAATATTAAAATACAAATTATAAGTAAATAAAGTATATTTCATTTCATTTCATAAGAATTAGTGGATGACTGAAGAAAATGTAAGATTTATTGAAACTTCTCACAACACTGTTATCATATACAAATCACAATAAAAACATTGATACAATCAGGTTTGAAGTAATGCTTTAACTCTTAGTCAAAGAAAAAAAAAGATTTCATGATAGACCATTTTTTTTATTCTATTTTATCAGTGTTTAAGGTAATTTTACAGTTAAAAAAATTTTTTTTTTAGAGTTCCAACTTTTAAAATCACAATTTATGCAACACAATAGTCAAGTTTTAGTTGTTTGAATGGACGTCACTCTGTTTCATCATGTATCTATAACATTGCTAGTGGAATAAGAATAGTACAAAATAAACTAAAAGAAAACAGGACTTGAACTTCAGTTATTTTGTAATCTACTCCCAAAACTATGTACACAGGTTTTTCTGTGAATCTGATTCTTTGTTCACTTAATAATATCTTAGTGCCTTTTTGTGTCTGAATTGAAGTCATTTGACCATTTATTTTGGTCAGCTTGTATTCTTTTTTTTGTTTTTAAAGGTGATATTTCACTTTCATTTTTTGTTTTCTTTGCTGTGTGATCCGTTTGTGCATCTTTCTGTCTGATTCATATCAGTTGAGGTCATTGTCTATCTTTGCAGTTGTCTTTACTGCTTTACTTTTTAATTTCCTCTCTTTCTGTCCTTTTGTGGCTATTCTCTATATACTGTGTAATACTGCTGCTGATTCATGTCAGTTTCAGACATTTGTGCCTATCTATGTGATGGTTTTTTGTCTATGTGTCTGTGGCCATTTTAATCATTTTATGGTCATTTTGTTTATCTTTGTTATTGTTGTTTTTCTTCTCTAATCTATCTGCATGTGTTTTTTGTTGGGTTGATCTTTTTTTAATCACTATGAAGTAATTTAATTCTCTTCATGGTTAATGTGGTCATTATGCAGTTGTCTTTGTCACATTGTGGTAATTTTGTAGAAAGACAAGCTGACACTCAGTAAACACAGAGCGGATTAATTTATTTTTATACAAATCAATAATAGAATAAACTGTTTAGAAACTAAGATACAATAGAGTTAAACGTTACAAAGGGAATTTATTGTACTTTAGAAGCTGGGTGTTTTGGGATCTCTCATTTTTAATGTTCAGTTTACAGCTGTGAGCTGGAACATTAGGAACAAACAACTGAGGCAGAAATAAAGCATTCTGTTCATCTTCTAATATGATTCACATGATTGAAGTGCTGCTCCACAACAGGAATGCACCACTGCCACCATGTGGTGGAGCAGAGTACTACATCATCACAGCCACATGTCAAGACTGGATTCAACTTTGAAGTCTGAATGGGAGTTTGGCACAAATCCTTTCCTGTCCAGTTTAATGACGTCGTGATTTTGATCTGAGACGTACCTGTCAGTTTATTCCAGCATCCATGTTTGTCTTTATTTCAGTATTTTATAGCTATAAAGAGTTCAAGTGGAATTTTGATTCAGCTTTTTAGTTTAGTTCCCTCCTCGATAGAATACAAATTAATTTGATTAATCGGGTGAAACTGTAGAATCTGATCAGTTCACTGTTAATTTGCCTCTTAATCTACATGTCTTCTGCAGCGCCTCCTGTGTGTGGAGGCCAGCACCTACAAGTTGTTTACAGCTGTGTTATAAAAAAAAAATCTAGCTTAAAAGGAAATTAAACAAAAATAGTTCTCAGATTAATAAGCTTCTTATAAACTATGGATGTATAAAATTGTAAATTGTTCTACTTTTCTTATTCTCTCATCAAAAGTTTCCTACAAACCCCCACATATTTGTGCGCTTTTATCAAGAAAGTTTTTTTTTGTTTGAGTCTCCAATTAGAAAGTTCAAAAACCCCTTTCTTCACAAGCCTTAAGGTTTGCCTTGAAATCATTGAACACTTTACACTAAAATAATCTGGACTTAATAGGAATATTTATGTATCAAGAACAGTTACATATGTGAAATCCCTCTTTTTACATGTGAAAACAGATAAGAAAGGAAGTTTTTTATTGTTTTTACCCATTCAGACTGACAAAAACTGCCACTTCTCATCTTGGTAAATCTGGACACTGAACAAATTTTAATCTCAATTTAGTCTGTTGTGTCTTGTGACACTAAAATTATCTTCTTTTTAAAAAAACCGACATAATACAATGAAGGATTCTTAAATATGAATATGTGTTAAATCATGGTAAGGGTTTACCTGGATGTCTTTCACATCAATAAAAAACTCAGCAGTGATCTCATCAGTCAGTTTTTAATTCAGTCACAGTTTCATTTTTGTGAGGTTTTATCATTTTCACTAAACGTAACAATGAGAACTTTACCATTAATTTCCTAATTGAAAATATCTTCCCATTTGTTTTCCAGGAGTATCTGACATTAATAAAAAAAAACCTTCACAGAAAAGGTTTTAGCTGCATTTTACACATCATTCATTGTTCTCTTGATTTATTTGTAATTATTTCAAAGATTTCTCAACAGATTTTAAAGTCTACTCTGATGTACACCTCTTGTCAGGCTGTAATCTTCAGGTAGTTTACATCTCTCCCTGCTGCAGGATCTTCTCAGGATTCATGAGTTTCTTTGGGTCAAGGGCGTCCTTGAGACTCTGCATGACCTGGATGGCCAGAGGTCCCATCTCCTCACAGAGCAGCCTTCTCTTTCCTAAGCCTACTCCATGTTCCCCAGTGCATGTGCCATCCATGGCCAGCGCTCGTCTGCAGAGGGAAAAAATAGCATTGTTGCTTTGCATGTTCAAATGAACCTGTAAACTGCCCCCACATAATCAGCAACATAAAAATTGACTTGTGTTTTAAACTGATTTCAATTCTTTTAACTATCCGTATTCTACCATGTGAAATGCCAGTCAGGATTTAGATACCACGTTAGTATTCAGTCTATACCCAACGCTTAAAACCCCAAACCATTTTTCACTATATTTTGTCCATCTGGTTTTTAAATGTAAAAATGCATGCAGAGCCTCAGCTGATAGATAGATATAGATTGATAGATATAGCACCATAAAGGCCAATTATTGGATTACTTTACCAAATTATCTTTTTATATCCATGTCTGCATTTTCTATTTACTTATTTGTTACATTATAGCAAAAATAAAACTGAATGGCAATTTGTCCTCGTCATAAAATTTACTGCTGAAGGGAGGCTCAAGAGATAATTCAACTCAAGGGTTCATTAACTTTTTTCTGAATTTGCTCAGAGTATGGATTGGGCAAAGCGTTAAAGTCATCAATAACTTTATTTTTTAAAAACAAGATAACTAAGTAAAAACTAATGCATGAAGACGAAAACTAATATAACATGTATTGACACTTTTGTCAACCAATGGAAATGAGACAAAAATATTCGCCATCGATTAGATTCAATCAGACCAAATTAAGTTGTTTAGAAAGGCGGTACGAGTTGGGAAGAGATCCAATCAGAGTTTAACTCCAGGTATAGCAATCAGGAATTTTCATGAAACTAATATGGCATGGATGCAAAGCTAAGCATGATGTTAACACTAGATCATCAGCTATTTGACTGTGGGACTCAACAGTTAACTGGTACATTTTATAAAATGTCATAGGTATTGGGTTTTCTCATTCAAGTCACAGTTAAAGAAGACATCAGATGAGAAAAGTGGGCAAATGAGTGCAATCTATAAACTTAACTCACATGGTTAAGATGACTACATTATGACAAAAACTAAAAGATAATTTAATCATAAAACTTTTGAATTAAACGTAATCAAGATTTACTGTCAAAATGAATATCAGTTAACAAGAGAGACGGATGAAGATATTACCAACCAAGAAAAAGTTACTAAAATGTAGAAAACCTGGCTCGTGAAGCCTGATGCACACAAACTCAAGCTTTCAAAAAATATGTATTCATGTCATGTTATGTGCAAACACACATTTTGATGAGCATCAGGTGCACAAACTGTTAATGTGATATCTAAGGACTGAGCAGTAAACATGATAACTCTGACTGGTGAAGAACCCATGTTTTTAGAGGTGGCGGTCCAGACACATTACCTGGCCAGCCTCTCAGTGAACAAGTGGACCCTGTGCAGCTCATCCGGGTCATCTGGATCTACCACCATCAGACAGTGGAAGTTGCCATCGCCCACATGACCTGCAATAGGACCTAAGAACAGAATATAATCATGTTAATCACAGACCTTATTTTTATTTATTCTGTCTTTGTAATATTTTGTAATAGTTGAAGTGCTTCTGCCACCTTTAGTTGCTTTTTGTTATTTTTTTAGGCACTTTAAACAAAAAAAAGTTAATGAAAGAATTTAGCACATTTTCCTTCTGCAGCAGAAGAGCTGGATTGAAATTAAGCTGTTTCAATTCAGCAAATCTGAGCCGCTCCAGGTCAAGACTGTCCTGTAAACTGAGATGGGATTAACTGCTGTTTATGTGTTGCAAGTCACAACACTCAACTGTTTTTGGTCCAGAAAACATGTTTAAGAAATGATGTGTAGCTGAATAATTCTGTACACTGATCTGAGCCTTTTGTCTAACTAATACTTGTCTGACTGCTAGGTCAAATTTATTTGATTATGTGGAAAGTACGTGCTAGTTTAAGGTCAAACTACACACTGACTTGTTCCTTAATTCATTAATTTTATCTGGTAAATTAAGGATCTAAAGGGTTAAAAAATATTTTCCATGAAATAAAAAAAAAAGGCAAACCAAAAACGAAGAAAAGTAAGATCACAGAATTAGGATTTGTTTGGCTGAGAGAAGAATACTTTTGCATCAATTTGCATACTTTTGCATACCACTTGACTTTTGCATCAACCACTTAAAAGTGTTAACTTAAAGGAGATAATTGTATTATCCAAGTTAACAACATGCATTATTGTATGTGAAGAATAAGGATAAAGGAAAACTTTATTTTCATGGCAGTTACCCACAACAAAATTATTTCCGGCTTTCTCACAAGAAGCAGCAAGCTACATGAATCAAAATCACAATAAATAAACATTAAAAACAGTAGCAGCAATGAATACTGAAAAAAAAGATTACACTACCAGTCAAAGGTTTAGACACATTTCCCCATTAGATTTAACACTAGCGCACAACGGCAGCGGTTGACGGGACAGCGGTGTGGAGAGAGAAGGCAATGTACAGGCTTCGTGGGGTTCGTCTAACTGAATAGTTTTTAACAAACTAATAGACGGAGTCTGGGTATCAAGCACCCCGTTGGGATCACAGTTTTTTATTAACCTCGAACTACAAATCCTACGTGCCTTCTGTGCAACACTTTTGCTGTCTACGGCACCCCAGAGGGGACATGCGTCCTCCTCAACCTCAAAAACAATCAGTTGCCTTGCCGTGCCGAGCGTAGATGATTATATTTCAAAACAAATATAATTTCCTTTAGAGCACTCAGCAAAAACCTCCAACAGAGACCTGAGCTGGAAGTTAGGTCTGAAGGGGGGTGCAGTTCTTCCAGGAAAGCGTTAATCGTGCTAATTTACATGACAACACAGTTGATGTGGTGTTGATGAGCCGTGGGGGACTTCAGCCTTAAGAAAATGTTTGTTGCTGTGGAAGTTCTAGTGTTAATGGAAAAGTGTGTCCAAACTTTTGACTGGTTATGTATGCTGTGCCATAAGACACGTGTTAATACATTTTTTCTTTTATTTTCCATCAGTTGTAGCAAAAAATGAGCTAAACTGGATAAAAGTCTGCATATTGTGTTGTGTATTTAAATTTAAATATATATAAATATGTACTATTCAAATGGTATTAGAGGCAAAGGCTTTAGGGACTACAAGGTTGTTGAATGCTGTGAAAGATTTACACCGAATGCAATTCAGACACATACCACCAATGTTACCAGAAAATGAGGCAACATTTTTCTCTGTCCCGAGCTGACCTGTTAGCTTGCTCTCAATCAGGTCCTCCTTAGTCTCCATGATGATCTGGGGTAATTGAGACAGGGGGACGCACACATCTGTCGAGTAGGCCTAACACACAAAAACCAACACAAAAAGAAAGATAAGGTCATAGCACTGGAATGGCATCAAGTGCTCGTCTTTTGCAATCTTGAGGAATAAAGTGAGACACAGAAGTACTCCAGAGTGGAGACAGTGTGTGGGTTGCACTAGTATTTCACCTTTAATGATGTTGGGTTTTCACACAGTAGCAGTAAAATTGGAATATACTGTCAGTGCAACAGTGTTTTCATTCCTTTCAAGGTTTAAAAGGGTTTAGAAGTAATATTACAATTGCAATGCTTGGATCCTAATGTTACTAACCTGTCATTACTTTCCCTCAGTGAACTTTGTGTACCTCTAATATCAGTCCTTTCATGTCAAGGAACATTTCAAGAAAATCTACAATGTTGTGAGGTTGTGTTCTGTTTACCTTGCAGCCTGGTCTGAGAGCCTGTGCAGCGTACCAGGCGTCATGACGAGCTTTCCACAACCGATTCCGTGTCTCTGCATCTCGAGCCCACTGAAAGTCTGAGCCTTCATTACTCTGAGTGATCTCCTCTGCAGACACACAAACCAGATGTGACACTACTTGAGATTTTCAGGAAATGCTGTATCAACTGAATTATAAACATTATCTCCAAAATGAAGACAGTGTTACTTCATGACTGCAACTGGTTTGTAAACATGGTCTAAGGAGAAATTTGGATTGAAGGAATGGACATTTTAATTACACATTTGGTCATTTGTAGACAACAGATTCATGAATCAGGGAACAAACTTTCACCCTGTCCACATATAGTGCAAAAATATAACAGAAGGAAAATCCCCAACTACATTATTGTAGAAGATAAGAGCAGAATGTGAGTTTCAACCTTCAAACTGAAAAAAAAACTAACAAAAATCCATCTAACATGATGGAAACGTGGGATCTGTTTTTAATGTTGAGGAATGTTCTAAGTTGCTCTTTGTTCCATCTGTTCTGAACTTTTCTGATATTGTGTCCTCAAATTTGATGTATAATCACTGAGAGCGTTTTATGTGTAACTGCTGTTGTGCTGCCTTTTGTTCTTTTAAAATACATCATAATTTCCTGTGTCCGCATGCATCATCCTGAATTTTGGTCCTTCCTCTTCTTCTTCACTGCACCGTGACATCCTTTCTTGGATTTCACATTCAGATTTCATTCATTAACCTTTTTAACATTTGATAAATGCCATAAAATTGATCAAATTATATATTTTTAAAACTATAATTGTCCTCTACAGGCTCCAACCTGAATCTGAGCTGATTGTCTGGAGATCCAAAATAATTGATTCATTTTGTAAAAACTGATTAATAGAAGAGATTATATTTATACTGTTTATTCGAAGATCCAGAGTGACATAGGGTGCACTCACACCAGGATAGTCTGCTTAACTCGGTACAATTGGGGACTTGGTTCAGATGGGGGTGGCAACGTTGTTTTCACTCTGCACTTAAACAAACCTGAATCTTGATACAGCTGAAAGCTGAATCAAGATTTACTTAGGGAGAAGACGAGACACACAACAAAGAAGAAACCTAGCTCATCTTTTGGTTAATGCAGGACAACTTCTGTTTCCACCAGATAAGAGCAAAACATGGAGCTGCCCCAGATCGTAGCAGTCTTGGGTTGATCATATTTACTGCGATCTTCCACATCTGACTGCAAGCTATTTCTAGTCGTCCCACATGCACGCATGGTTTGATTGTGTTTACCCAGAAAGGTCCTGTGTTTAAACCACAATGCAGTAGTCCGATTTCTTTATTTGGCTCTGTTGATCAAGACGTTTGTAAGTGGACCAGAGTCGGCTTGCACATTCACTAATTAGGATTCTAATGAAAAGGACTGGTGTGAATTCACCCACAATCCATTCATATTTAGACCCTTTCATTGATGATGTTTGGTGTTTAAAACATTACCACATTTTACCACGGCCAGGAAAATAATCCCAGTCCTTTTAGGTTAAATGCTAAACTTTTTCATGGCTTCTATGGCCTCTTTAAGACACAGCTGGATCTTTTGCTTTTTACATTTTTAAGCCTGCAGACAAACAACCTGCATTATGACCTTATAACTCTTTGTTGTCTGGATTTTCTTTAATCAAGATCATTAAACTTTAGCAGAGCCCACGTTGACAAAAAAGACAACATTGTTTGTCATCTAAACACTCACATACCAGTTGTACTAACTTGTTCTTCAAGGCTTCGTTCTGAGCCATGGAACTCCAGGAACAGTGTCGGGGTCACGGGGTAGGACAAGGAGCTGAACCTGTTGCACGCATCTATCATTACGTCATCCAGGAACTCTGGATAACACACACACACACACACACACACACACACACGCCAACGGGGAATACAGAGATAGGAGGATAAATGTTAGTGTGACCCATCTAAATAGGTCATTCTTTTGCTTAATAGCTGTTTTTTTTTTCTTGCAGCCGTTATAAATGGATATTGACTTATTTACAAAGCTAACTTCCCAATATATCCCTCCCTAATGGATTCTGTTATCTCCCTCTGCAGGAATCCATTTTCTAAAAGGAATCAATAAAGTTTCATCTCTTGCTTGTTGGTTAGTCTTTTTTTCCTTCAGTCTCCCTTTTTGCCAGTGTTATCTTCCATTAGGCCTCATTTTAATAGATCTAAGACAGGGCTTAAGTCATGTGGAAGAGAAAGATTTATAGTTTGTTGCCACAGTGTTAACCTCAAAACAACTCAAGGTGGCAGCTGCCAGTTCCAGCCCTCTGAATCAATAGTTACTACCCAAACAAAAACAATACCAACATTGTTACCAAGCATGCAAAGTCTATGTGAAAACACTTTGCTATATCTCAGAGCTGATTTGTGCAGACAATAGTTGATTTTTTTCATCACTTGCACATTTCCCGCCGTCTCTACAACACATTCTGTTTTTCTTTCTGATGGATTTTATTGAAAGTATGCATTGTCCATAGATCATTTTGCCATTTCCCAACAACAAGCCCCTTTGTTAATGTTGCTGCCGTGGTCCATCAATGAATTAATAAACTCGACTTCGTGTCTGTGTGTGTGACTGACCGCAGGTGTGTTGTACAGTGCGCCGCATGCAGGTGGTGGGCGTGGCCAAACAAGGAGCGGATGCAGCTTTTGACAGACAGATCACAGCACAACAGGCAAAAATCGCAAATTCTAAATGGCACGGCTGAACTCGGCATATCTCTGCCATCCATAAGCAGAATTATTCATTAAACAGTAAACGGCCTCCGCAGACCCCACATCATCCCACAATTTCTATGTAGCCTACTACTGGATGTTTGTTTAAATTGAAAATAAAAAATAAATGTTTAAAAAAAAACTGACACTTGCTGACTACATTTTATTTCATATCTTTATTTGGATCCAGCAGCACACCCCCTGCAGTAGGGATGCGCGGGCCGACCTGCAGGTCCCGCATGTGCAAATATGCAATTGAAAGCTGATCTTATTTGGTCTGAAAAACGTGCATGGCCGACATTGCTCATCACTTTTTTCACAAGAGACCGCAGATGAAACTCATTGCATTACTTACCCACCCTACTTGCACCACAATTTAAGTGAAAATTTCTTGACCCGATCGACGGGCAACCTGAGGGATACGGGTCAGCCCGCGCATCACTATCCTGGGTCCACTATCCTACAGTAACTCTGTCATGAATTTACTGACAGAGACCTAAAACAACAAAAGACCCAAGACAGCCAATCACAGTGTCAGGAAACATGACATCATCCATAGCAACGGGGTCAACGCCACCCTTTCTCTTAGCTTAAGAGTCCTCTCAGTTCCATAGTAAGAGTTCCTCTCAGCAGCTTTGTGAATAGGTTTTAAGAGGGAGCTCTTAGTTAAAAACTTTAAATGCTATTTAGCATTCCTCCTAGTGGTGAGATGAGATTATTTGTGTATACAGCCCCAGGTCACAAAGTGAGTGAGAGAGATGGGTTTAAATGCAAACACGTTGGAAAAGAAATATATTTTCAGCGATATATCAGAGACTGAAAAGCTGAGAGAAGAATTTGTAGAATGAGAATATCAGTCACTTTATCTAAAGTTCCCTAATGTTCAGATTTTGGCCTTTTTTTTATTAATTTATGTGACTTATTTGCTGTAGTCTTGTGTTATATTGTATGTTTAAAGATTTGATTAAAATGTTCAACAATAGGAACTTTGCTGCAACAATACATCAATAAAAATGCGTACCAACACAGAAACCATTTTAAGTGCTAAATTAAGCTAAATTAGAGGATCCAAGTTATACTAAATGAACCATTTGAGATTCTAAGACAGTTGAATATTTGATAACAAGACCTGCCATCACTATGACTGAAGCAAATCTAATTTCCCATCACCACTATACCATGATGTATAATCCAGCAATTGGCTGCACATTTATGAACAAAGTGCAACTGAATGAGAAGTGAAATATAAACAAAGTGATGTGTAGAAGGAAAAAATAAAAATGTGAAGGTGGTTGGAGGATGTAAAGACAGAGGCCTGTTAGTAAGTTACTTTGTTCCCTGCTGGAAAAGGCAACATTGACAGAATCTTGTTTTTGGTTTTTAAGATTCAAGATTTTTGTCATTTCAAACACCACTCCATAGACTCAGTGCAGGATGAAATTTGGTTGTAACGGCTCATAGATAAAAACAGAAATATACCATCAGCAACCAAAATCTCTGGCAGTTAAAACAGACACTTTGTAGCTCTGGTATCTCATTAAACTATTTAAAAACTTCTGAAAATCAACAGACCAAGGTTAATTTTCTTTGTCGTCCTATATGTGACAATGAAATATCTTAAAGTCCTTATTTTGGGTTTTGTATAATAAAGCATTGTGACTTTCAAAATGTAATTAAGTTTAAAGTCTCACTATGCTCAAGTCCCATGCTGAGTCAAAAAAAGCACACAGGTGGTTCTCAGAGTTATTTTTAACCCATCCATATCAAATGTACTTCAGTTATTATATCACCAACTGTTCACTTATCCATATTCCTTGCTCCTTCCTTACCGATGCGAGCGATAGGGACTCCAGCCTGCAGAATCTGCACAGTGCTATCTACAGCAGCCTGGACAGAGGGAAAAGAGCAGACAGCAGAAACCATGGCCTCTGGGATGCCATACAGGCGTAACGTTGTCTTTGTGATGATTCCCAAGGTACCTTCTGAACCCACAAACAGATTTGTCAGGTTGTAACCTGCTGAAGTCTTCCTGGAGACAGAAATCAAAAACATGAGTTGTAGTCACACAGAGGAAAAGCAAAGTGTATTTTAGGCCATGTTTACACGACAACACGAGAGGAAGACGCGGCATTTGTGTTGCGATTCAGCCTCTCCTTTACACGGTGACGGAGTGTCGGGAGGCAACTTAGACACTCCGTCAATAAGACAAGTTATTTGGTCTCTTAAAAAATTTTCAGTTTAATAAAGCGTAAACATTATGTGTATTGTTGCAAGGTTTCACTGCCATCTAAAGGCCTGGCATGCGCACACCACAAGAGAGTTGAATATTCATTCAATTTGCAGAGTCGTGTCAACGGAGATCGGATTCATTCCGCCATCAAGCAGTTTTTTTTACCCTGCAAAGGGAAAAAAAAGCTACCGTAATTTGGTAACAGTGTTGTCGTGTAAACGAGGCCTTAGACCGTTGATGCATACCTGGGACGTCGGCCTTTCCCAGCAGTGTGTATGATGGTCCCATCAGCTAACACAACCTCCAAGTTTATAACATTTTCCCTCATAGTCCCATAACGCACTGCATTAGTACCAGATGCACTGGTGGCAGCCATTCCGCACAGAGATGCATCAGCTCCAGGATCTGAGTTAAACACATTATTAGAACAGATTTCTTGTCTCTCCTCATTTTTTTATCAAAATTAGTTTGTGGTTTTGTTTCTTATAGAATTACACCAGATTATTGACAAATTAATTAAGAAATCATTTGTGACATATTTGGAAAAAACAACTACACTTTGATTTGTTCTGCGTCAGGTCTGATAGAGCAAGCTTACTCATATTAACCATCCTCAGTCAATTGTTCTCTTGAGATGCACGGTGGTTCAGCTGGTTGACCAGATGCTTAATATGTCGAAGCTTGTCAAGTTTGAGCCCTGGCTAGGAGCATTTTTCATCTCCCTTTTCTCTCTGACCAAAATATCTTCAAAAATAAACATTGTCTTTTAAATCAAACAGATTAAGGAAATGCCTTCAAATGTTCATTTACGTGATTTAATATGACTGAAGATCACTGTGAAACAGTAAAAACTAGAAGTGGAAAAGCATCCACCACCTGGATTGATGCACGATTCACCAGGGTGAAGGGGAAACTGTTGGAAATGTTCACCCATTTATTTCTAACTTATACAATTATAATCATGTGAGCTGATTTCTTGTTCAAACTCATTTCTTAACTCATTTTAACATACACACTAGAGTGCTGACATTTTCAGAAGAAAATAGTCTTGGGGAGATTTCTCAGCCAGCTGCCTGGTAAAAAGACCAGGAAACCCCTCAGAGTGGGAAGACATCTAATCCTCCGGAGCGCATGCAATGAGCGAGTGTGAAGGGCAGATAAGAACTGCTTCTTATTTTATATGATGACCTGTGTGCTACTTTCCTCACACTTTTTAATATTGATGGAATCTCCAAATTCATGTAGTACTGAAGAAGTACTGAAGAAATTATTTAGAATTACACTCATCAATCAAATAGCCTAAATCTCCATTTACGATATGCTGTGAATAAAACAGCAATTTCTGTGCGGCACTTGTTGCATCATGTCCTGCCTCCTCTGTACTCCACAAAGATGCTATGCTGGAAATCTCAATATCACATGCTGTGAAGTGCTTGTGTCAAATATAACAGGGGAAAGTACTTACATTTAACACATCCACTTTAAGGTATTCCTCATTTCTATCTATCTATCTATCTATCTCTCTATCTATCTTAGTTCACTGAAAAAGATACGTTTCTTGCCAGTGTAATTTGAAATGGAGCTTGGTACATAAGCTTGCACTAACTGAAGT
>JBBBVU010000010.1:3540881-3554408 GCA_037177055.1 Atherinosoma microstoma
TCTCCAGTACCTCGTGGATTGGGAAGGCTACGGTCCGGAGGAAAGATCCTGGGTCCCGGCCAGACATATCCTAGACCCTCATCTCCTCCGGGACTTTCACCTGCAACATCCGGACCAGCCCTCCCACAGCAAGACACCGGCTGCCGGTCAGTCTTCGGCACCAGACAGGGGGGGGGACTACCTTTCTGAGGAGGCGCTCCCCTCGGAGGACGAGGGCCCACCAGCCAAATCGCCCTCCTCACTGCCAGAGGACATGGAGGTCTCTAGCTCCCAGGAGTTCTGGACATCGAATTCTGCCTGAACCCCCTTGTGTTCTGTTTGCCTGTGGTGAGCTTATCTGTTTTTGGTCCGTCAATAAAGACTGTTAAAGTCGATCGATTTTGTGTCGTGGTTGCACTGCGTTTGGGTCCAAACCCCGCCCGTCACAATGAGAGAAGAATGAGACAGCTTTAAATAGTTTTTATATCTCCAGTATTTCTTTTCCGTTGTGTATGATGTAGTTTAATCTACTTTATACCTGCTTGTGTTGAACCAAAGATATTACATGAGTTCAGATTTAATTCTAAATGACTAAATATGAATTGTCAATTTTATTTCGAACAAAAATATGTGTTAATGTATTAAATGGCGTGTTTACGTCATCAAACTTTCCCTCCAAAATCTAAAAATGTGATCAATATAATATCTGCTACGTCCAAAAATGAAGCTTTGACAAAATACACAGTCAATGTAGTAATCGATGTACATTATTAGTCAATATTTACCGAAAATTGTAAAGAAAATGGTAAATATCTCTCGCCGTCCGCCGGAACCCATTCAAACAAACTGACAGCGATGAGACGTTTTGGAACTTTTGTTCTTTTTGTTAAAAAGATGTGAAGAAAGAGCGCCACAAACTTGTAGTGGCCAAAAATATATTGCATCTGTAGTGATTTAGGACTACCATAGAGAATGAATTGGAAACGGTTTAGGGGCGTTTAGCTAAACAATTACTGCATTCATCAGTACATGGACTACATCACTTACTTGTTTTGATCATATATAGCATATAATTAACCCCATGCTTTTTAAACTTAAAGTGTTGTGCTTGTATTTGAAAGCACCATGTGCTATTCTGGGGTGTCCAGTGTCGGTCCTCAAGGGCAATTGTCCAGCAGGTTCTAGATAAGAGATCATCAATTCCAGATGATTTGGGTCAGTTTCCAGCAAGATTAGATCAGTGGTGGGGCACCTTGGCCCTTGTCCTGCAAGTTTTCAAATTTTCCCTGTTCCAGGATGTTCTGCCTAAATTTGTTAATGACCTATTATTAAGAGCCAGGTGTGTCGAAGGAGGAAACATCTTTATAACTGCAGAATAGCCGTTGACATCCTTTAAATGCAATAGATTTGTATGATGTTTGGCTGACTTGACTGTCATATCTTCCTCACATTTCGCATTTCCTATTATTTAATTCTATGGAAGAAAAGTAACTGTGCTTTGGCCAGGTATCAGACCCAGTTGTGAATAGATCTAACAACGTGACGGCCAATGAAAATGCAACATTCATGAGGCTGTCCAACGTGGTGAATCAAACTGCAAATAAGCTGTCTTAATACAGTTTTTCATGAGTGATATGGCAGACCCTGGTTTGAATCGATAATTATGGCACCGTGTACTATGTTGTCAAAGTAAATGTTCTGACTCAATAAACATAATCCTGCCATCTTTTTCCCTTTCATCATTATGATCTTTTATTTTATTTACTAAAGTTCCTTTTTATTTTTCGATACTTATTAAATATCTTGTGGTAAGGAAACAAAGCATTGAAGAGCGTGCAGTGGCTCTCTCCCTGAGGGTTCATGAGAGGTACATAATATATCAAATGAATAATTATATATGTATAATATATATTAAAGGTAAACAAATCTAAATATGATATATAATATATTAGTTCGGAACCCAGCCATAAATAAAATAATTTCTAAAAAGTCTATTTGGGAGAAAATGCAGAGAAAGCCTGAATATTTCAGCAAACAATTAAATGAGAAGCTAATCTATCCTAAATGCATTCAAGAAACCTTTATAGACTAGAATATAACCTTGGATTTAAAGTTTATATTTTTAAAAGATTTCTAAAAATTCTCCTGTTTTGGAAAAGCTTAAGCTTTTATGTTGAAGCTCATCTCAGGTACTTCCGGTTTTTCCTGCGTGCGGACCACTGACGGTGCGGACTAAAGGAGGAAAATTCTTTGGCCTGATGATGGCGCTGCAGGTCAAGGGTGAGAAAAGGTGAAGGTGGGCTCAAAGTTTAGGATTATAGGGATCTCGAAAATCTTCTCTTTTCAACAAGAAGTAAGTTAATTCTCTAGCGATTATTTTCCAATTGAAGCTTAAAACATTTGGAATGATATATTTGTTATTTTTGTTGACATTAACGTGGTAAAAGTGTATGTACACACAACTGTTGTTTGCAATCGTATCAGTCATTTTAGACACCATAGCAAAGTCAAGACATGTAAAAACCCAGAACTCGGAGTCATCCAAAACTACCTTTCAATCACTATCTTAGATGTGTCTGAGAAAGCTACTGTCTTTGACACATGTCCATGACTCAGCTATATATTCTGCCATGTAACTCTGCATGACTGCGTGTACCAAGCATTCATTTTAGGATAAAATCATGTTCAGCTACATTAATTAACGTAACTTTTATGCCGATATTAACAACAAGGGAGTAACAGCTTCCCCCAAATAAAAGCTCCGCTTCCACAAAATGTTCTTTTATTGTGTCAGCAAATAAAGTTTAAATGCCACAATCATGAACGGAATCTTGTGGGCGAACATCTGTCATCGAAAGCTGGACCAATTGCTCTTATTTTATTCTTATGTAAATGGTTACTTCGTCACTTTACTTACTACTATTGTAAATAATCCTGTTATTTAAGGGGTCATACTGTTGTTGTTGTGTTACTTAACCAGAAACTGCTGTCTTCCCTCTGAAAAGTCATGTACCCCGTGGACCTGCCAGCTGAGGATGACACTGAGCTGTTTTCTGAAGCTGAACAGTACCTTTCCTCTTTGGCTGCAACACCTTGCAATAATGAGTGGTTTAAGTCATCACAAACCTCAAAGGTAGGACAACTCTTTTTCATAACTAACAAAATGAAAAATGTTACTAACAGTTTGTATGCTTAAAAAACAATTATTTTTAGTAAAAGCTGTTAAATTAATCACTACTTTACTTAATCATATGTCTTATTTTTTTCCTTTTTATTGTCTTAAATTCAAAGATCATCCCATTTCTAACATGAAACAAAGACCAGTGTCAGATTTGAGAATCTAAAATCCATCAAATATGAACATATTGTATATCGATTAACTAAATTATTTACTTGCTTACTAAAGTTAATTATGTTTTTTTTTTCTAATTAACTTCAGCCAAGACTGTATGTGCCTGCAGTTATTTTAATACTGATGTTTCAAGATCACATCTTATCTCGAGATTTAAAAAAAAAAACTGTTTTTAGGTGTAAATGCAATTTTTAGAAGTTGGCCATTTTCCTTTAAATAAATGAAAAAGAAAAAACCAAACCATGGATCATTTTGGAGATTTGAAGAAAGGACTGTCTGGTATAGATTACACCTGATTTTAGCTTTAAGGTGGGATCAAAGTCAAAGTATCTTTATTGGTCTCCCTTGGGAGAAATTTCTCTTGGACAGAGTGATCTGCTTCAATTACAACACGAACACTTACACACCCATAATCAATAGATAGCCATCCATAAAGAGTAAACATAAAAACAATAAAACCCAAACAAGTCTTGGGGAGATAAAAGTGCTGTTGTACCAAGTATTTTACTTGCTGTCTTTATCAGATTTATTATCTGTGATTTCGATTTTAGTCAAGCTTGCAAACCAGCTGGGAATGACATACTGCAACACAGATTCAATAGTTACTCTGTAAAAACAACAACAACAAAAAAATCACCATAATAATCTGGAGACACCAAATAGTCGGAGTCGAGGGAGAAGCGCTGATGGACTCTGGCACAGGCTCTTGCCATTTTGTGTGCCATCAAAATATTATCATAACTGTTTTTATCAGAAGCAAACATGATAGCTTGGTTTCTGCGGGTCTGGGTATCTGTGCCAAACAAACATCCATAACAATCAAGAGGTTATTATCTCTCACTTCATTTCCTTTAGCAACAAATTAAACCTTCACAGTTTTACATTATTAAGCATTTGTTTTTAAACATCCTCTTCCTCTCTCCACAGGTGGAGATAACGCCAACAAATATAAGTCAGTTGCAGCTGTTTGAAGATGACCAACCAGCCTGCGTGGTGCTGGCGCTTCACCTTCCAGATGATCAAACTAAAGGTTTGGAGCTGAACATGCTGCTCTCTACAGGAGCTGCAGACCTGACAAAGACTAATGCTGTCTGCTCTGATGTTACCTTCCAGTGGTGGCTTTATACCTGCATGGCAAGTGGTGGCATTTGGATGATGTGTTGCGAACGTCAAGTAAATCCAGGAGTGGCTTGGTGTCGGTAACTGTGCTGATGTTTTTCTGATTTTATGACAGTTTCTCTACCACATAACCTGCCATCTTGATTTAGATTTAGAGTTGCTGTACAGTAGTTAGAACATTAAGGTTTAGTAAACGTTTTAGCAATGCAAATTTCTTCATGGTTCTCATGCCCTGTTAATCACCTTAATTTACACTCTGGGGTTCAAGTATAGATGTCAGATATCTGGGACAAAGTAGAGCTAAGGGTGAAAAGTCCATTTGTTTTTCGTCTCCACATACAAGTAACAGCAGAGATTCAGTCATCTATGTCACTCATAATGGTCGAGTACAAGTTTTATTAACAATTTCAGTTTGTATTATAGTAGAAATATCATGAAGATATGACAAAGCTTAAGAGGTCTTATTTCTCTTCTTAGGTGTGGGAAGTCCTGGGTTCAACTCAAGGGACTAGTTGCATAAACTGAACTTGAATCTAAACTTTAAAAGTTGATTGCTTCTTCTGTCTTTGTTTTTATTGTTTAATGCAGCAGTTTTTTTTTTCTGGTTTGAAATCCTTTTGAAATTAAAAGTGTGTAACAAAATCAACAGATGGACAGACCTGTGTGTGAATTGAGACCCCTCTGAGTGCCAGCTTTGTTTGCTAGCTGCGAGTACCGTTTGGGATAAGTGAATGAGCTGTTGCTTTTATGGTCTTAGTGGTTTACTTGTGGTGCAAACTATGTTTTGATATGAAAAGAACCAGCTGTATCCATTCAGGGCTAAAAGGTTTGTGCACATGCATACAGTTTCACAATCATTGAGATCCATAAGATAAGCATATGTATGCACAGCTTTATAAACCTGCCAAAATCTTGTTTTAGCCTTTCTTTTAGTCAGGAACCTTAACAGAGTTTTGTGCATCTGGATCCTGGAAGAGTCCTGGGCATGAATGTGTAGTAACTAATACCTGAAGTCTTACTTAGGCTCCATTTTTTTGAAATGGTTAGAACAATTCAACGCGCTTTATAGATGACAGTCCAAATGCAGAACGTTAAACAACAATAAACCAAGGAGAAAACAATATATCACATTGTCTAGCATACTGTCTGCAGGTGCAGTCGATGATGGAGCGGGTGATTGTGTTCCTGCTCAGTCAGGTAGTGGAGAGGCCTTCGCTGGGGGAGGCGTTGTTCTCCCTTCACCCCCGCACAGAGAGCTGCAAAGTGCTGTGGAAGGACAACCAGGCGGTCGGCTTCTGCACCGTCAAACACAAAGGTGGGACCCTGGAGAAAGGCGACTGCTGGAAAATAACTTCTAAAATGTTTGCAGATTATTTCCATCTTTCTGAGCACAGAGGGGGAAGTTACATGTACAAAATGTAAAGATGACGCAGGAGAGGAGTTGAGGTCCGCAAGACCAGAAGTCACACTTGAACTTTATGTACGGGTAAATCAGCACATTATATTATATTATATTATATTATATAACACTTAAACAGCTGTCATTAACATACTTTACAGCATCTGCAAGACCCAGAAAACACCAGCTCAGCATCGAACCGCAGATGCACAGCCGTCCACTTAATGAAGCGTGGAACAACTAATGAGCTTTATAGGATGAAAACATACCAAGGCTCAGTCTGACAGCTTCATTTAGATAATTGATGCGTAATGTCCAGGAAGTTAGTGGTAGATTCAGGCATTTCAATCTGCATCTGCACTTGTAAACTCAGTTTTGTGGTTTATTCTGAGATTTTTACAGCAAGAATCTGAATGTCAATCAAGTTTAATGGAGTGTGTCTCCACTAGTAAAAGCTCTCCCAGGGGGAATACATTGATCTAAACAATAGATCTTATAATTAGCATTGTATGTGTTCTATTCTTAAATATTTAGTTAGATTGTTTCTGTGTTGACTTTTAATATGTATATATCATCTTTTAGTTCATTGGAAAGTTGGGAAGAAGTCTAATAACCAGGCACTAGGTGGAAACTCTTTATTTACACATTAAAGCACCAAGATGACTTGACAAGCAACGCAACGCGAAAGTGCAGTCTTTGGAAAAAGGCTTACATCACATGGCCTTTAGATGATATTACATGTTGGCTGGGTGCTGATTGGTTAGAAGTTGGCTTTAAAGTGGGGACAACCACAGGGAATTGTGGAAAAACGGTATACAACAAAGGTGAAAAGCTCACTTAATATCTGTCTTTAAAAGGTTTTTAACACTGTCTCTTCACTACAAAGCACCACTTTGTCCAGACACAGGGTGACGCTAGAAATGCTAAAAATGGCACAAAACAGAAGCAGAAATCTCCGATTGGTGCTCATGTTTTTGAGAAGAGACAAAAGCAAAGTTTTGGGAAAATGACTGTAGAGTCAACACGGAACTATACTGGGGCGAGTAATCAGGTGATGTCTGAGAAATAGCTGGTTTTACTATAGGCTAGAAAGATGAAAACATGTAAATATAGAGCACCAGGTTGTTTGGATTGGTTAATAAATGAGTAAATGGGCCCTGCAATGGACTGGCGACCTGTCCAGGGTGTACCCTGCCTCTCATCTAGTAGCCCGATGTGATTGGCTCCAGCCCTTCTGTAACCCTGCGTTGGAATAAGAGAGTTTAAACAATGGATGGAATGACAGATGAGTGGAGTACCAGTCAAAAGTTTGGACACATTTAAATATATCTCATAAACCAGGGACTCATAAGAAATATTTAAACCCACCTAAGTGTGCTAACCTCTTATCTTAGCCATTCAGAATTAAATGCAAAGATAAGGAAAAAAAAAGATTTATTTACATAGATTTATTTACATAGCACATTTCCCACAACTCATGCTGCCCAAAGTGCTTTGCAATCTAAAATTACCACTAAATAAAGTATGTGACAGTCATACCAGAAACAATGCAAACAATACAATAAGAAATAATACTATAGAATAATAAGAAGAAATAAAGAAATAAATGTGCAGATTTTTTTTGCAACAGTTTGAAAACTAAAGCTACTTTATCTAAATTTCAAGGAAGGCTCCGTTCTGCCTAAATGTCTTAGTTAACAGTGCTCACTGCATCCAGCTCTGAACCCCTTCTCATCAGGACCATGAATCCTCCGAAAACTCCAATAAACTAAAACAGCCACTGACTAAAACTGAGGTGATGGTTATTTAAAAGATTAGTTTTTTTAATTAAAGCCGTGCCTGCTGCTTCTGCTATTTCAGGCAGCCTGTGTGACGGCTGGACCGGCTGCTGCTACCTGCTGCCCGTCCTCGACACGGTGCTGGTGAGGAGGAGCTGCAGGAGGAGAGGCTTCGGCCGCCAGATTCTGGAGGATTTCTGCTCCTCGTTCTCCTCTGAGGAGTTTCTAGGAGTCAGCTCTCCGTTGTCACCCAGCATGGCAGCAGGTTAGCAGAGGTCCTACTTCAGCTTCTCTTTGTGTTTATTTCTATTCTTTCTTCCTTCCCTTCATGTCTTGGGGGAGACCTTTGTTAACCGGATTGGCATATTTGGAAGACAAACTACATTTTTCATTGGGTGTCAACATATTGCATTGGCTGCATTCATGCCAGCTGGGAATAACTGTGACAGTTACTTGGAAATATTCATAACCACATGCTGTCAGTAGTTGTGTATTTATGTTTCACAGCAGACCTAACACACAGGTCATGACACACTTATCCAGCTGGGACATTTTAATCTTAATTCCCAAACTAAACCCGAAAGTCTTGTGCTTTGTGTAATGCAACCTTTTTTCCGGGAATTGAACAATATACAGGGTGTTCAGGTCAGCTGGCAGGTATTCCTTCATGGGATGGAAGACAGATTTTTTTGTCTGCTTTTAGTCTGACAGCAAACATTTAAAACTGAGAAACCTCCTGCAGCTTCTGTGTTTTTGACATGAATCAGTCTCTACAACAGAGGTTGAAAATGCAAAGTTAAAGTTATCTTTTAAGGTGGTGATGTGAATGCTGTGTGTTCAGTGGTCAGAAGCTTCCTGCAGCAGCATGAGGAGCACCGTGAGCGCCTGTATGAGGTGGAGGCTCCAGGAGGCTGGACTCAGAGACGAAACATCTGGCTCAACATCCGGCTGGGCCGTTACTCTCTTGGTATGTTATATTAGCTTTTAAGTGTTTAAACGCTTGCAAGAAAGTCACACTTTAACTATTTAGCTTTACTAAAACTTACCCGGAAGAGTCTGAAATAAGTTGCACAACTTCATTGATCTAATAGGCTCTGTGCACAAGCCTCGCAACGTACTTCCGGTTTTCACCAGATACCGACAAAGTAGTTTCCGGTTGTGTTCAAGCTTCATCCATATCGCAGTGAATTTTTCAAGATATCCCAAAAATATCAATAAATGGTGTCCATCGTATTGCGGATGCCCACTCTCCTACTCCCAACAGTAAGTGGGAAAAGGGATTTTGTCTGTACATGTCCAGCTACTTGTACCGGTACCAGGGTAGGTAGATGATGTGGTGAAATTTTATAGCTTTGTTTGTTGAAGAGGGAATGATTCAGGTTTGATAATGATTTGTTACATCACTAAGTGGCAGAGATTTATAAGGACTTCTCTGCAGCATTGACATCATGGCTGACTCTGCCCTTTGCCGAGTTTAAGCTGGAACAGCAAAGAGAGACCTGTTCTTCTAAGCTGCCCCACCACCTCCTTCTCTGCCTCTTCAGAATTACTGCCTGAAGCCATCCAGTTGCATGTTCGTCTGTAGTGAACCACAGCAGCTACACTGGTCACTCGGGAAATAGTGCACACATTTGAGTGTGCTAGCAGATCACAAAGTTCATGTGGTGAATGGCATCATTTGAGGAGGCCTAGACCGACTGCCTCACGGTTCAGGGAGGTCCGTCAGGTCAGAGAGAGCTCTGAATACAGTCTGGTGGACCGGATACAGCAGGGGACCCGCCAGACTGCAGCCATGAACAGGGGGCTTGAAATGGAGGCAGACTACCACTATCCCTGTGGATTTGTAATCCCCCTCTGAGCCACGTCTGATTGGTTTGATTGAAATTAAGTGTCCAAATGTGAAAAGCTATGTTGACTTCCTCTATCTCAAAATGAGTTCAGACAAAATGGAGCTCAATCAAACACATGCTTATTGCTCACAGGTACGAGGCCAGATGTTAATAACAGGAATGAATTGGTGTGATTTTGTTGTCTCAGCTGAAGAAGACGTACTAATTCAAAGAATCTACATAAACAGTGGCATGTTAGATGTCATCAAAGACAAAGTAGACAGGTTTTATTTCCATGTCTACATGCAGACATGAATGTAAGGTCTTTAAATCCAGTCACAGTGTAAATATGTTTATTTTGAACTTCTGTGATTTTATGACGTAATGCTGACTGTGTAACTGTGTTCACATTACAGCGTATTTACTGTATTTATTGGAACATCAAATGTCTAGAAGTAGAAGCAAAAGAAAATCAGCTATCATGTGTCACACTTCTGTGGTTAATACGGATAAATGTAAATAAGAATTTTATTTTCCTTTTATGGTTTTAGCACTACAAGTGCAACTTAGTAAATTATGGTATCGTGGAAAAGTTCATTTCTTTAAATAATTAAATTCAGATAGACAAACTCATAATAGATTCATTACACACAAGATGAAATATTTCAGGAATTTATTTATTGTAATATGAATAGTAAATAATGACTTACAGCCACCATTATACATTTCACGTTGTGTTTACTGAGTCTACGATATACGAGGTTCACTTTCTGAAATAAAGTAGAGCCTTCAGGCTGAAATGTCAAGACATTCATGAGTGAATAACTGCAAAAAACATGCACTAGTTTATTTACATTTTCTTTTAAGAAATATACTGTATAGTATGTCAACTGAAGTAACCTTTATCTAAACTTCATATCTCCATTTCTTGACAAGAGGCCCACTTTGGTAATTTGAGAGGAGACATGCAACTGTGAAGAGCTGGTTTAAGGTCCCTGAGACAGAGAGAGGGATAGTGGTATCCCACTATAGTGGTATCATGTGTCATCGAGTATGTAAGAGCCTTAAAGTCCTACCCCTTCTAAAGATTTGGTTGTTTCTTCTTGTTCACTACGAATAATCGGCTATTAGAGCCGGCTCATTCATGACCGGTACTACTGAGTACTGAGAGAGCAAAGCAGCGAAAGGAAAAAACTGAGAGCTAGCTCTTTCGATGCGAGTCAACTCTTCTGATTCACTACAAAGCATCGGCTCTCTGAGCTGCATCTTTTGAACATGACACATCACTAACAGAGCCTATTCCCTTAGGTATTAATGAGGAGGGCAGTCCAACATCAGGGCAAATACAACAGAAGAAAGGCAGCATCTCATTTCAGCAGGTGAGAATTCTACTTTATTCAAAGTTCTGATAAACAAAAAAATAAATAAAATCAAGTTATCCCTTATGATGCATTTAGCAAAGCATAAGTGGAGTCACGCTGAGGATATAAGTAAACTTTTTATCTAATTTTTTTATTTATTTATTTTTTTGTTTGATTAACTAGTTAATTCCTTGCTTCTTTGTCACAGCAACAGATCATTGAGGTCAAAGGAGGTTCAGAGCAGGTTTATTTACTGTCAGTATGATTAGAAGATGGACTTTGAACAACGATCTTACAGGAAATCTTCACAGTGATTTTTATTTTTTTTGTTCAGTGTTACTTCCTGAGAATCATTCCACTAATTTTCTTCCAGATCTTTAACAGAAGCTCTTGGAGAGAGCAAGAATACTGCTATTTACTGTTACATATTTACAGATTTCTTGTAAAAAGCCCTTAGCTCCAGTGGCCTAAGCCAGTGTTTCCCAACCCTGGTCCTCAAGTACCCCTGCCCTGCGTGTTTTAGAGACAACCCTACTTTAACACACCTGAATGAAACGAGGCTGCAAAAAACTCTCCCCTACCAGGTAGTGAAACACTGCTCTACCTGGTAGGGGAGTGTTCTTTGCAGCCTGGTAACGAGCCATTCATTTCATTCAGGTGTGTTAAAGTTGTCTCTAAAACACGCAGGGCAGGGGTACTTGGGACCAGGGTTGGGAAACACTGGCCTAAGCAAACCTGTTAGACTGTTTCAGAAGAATTTCATTTGATGGTAAATAAGTACACACCTCGGAATGCTGGATGAGTTGTAGATTTTTTAAGGCTTTCCAGGAAATTACAAAACCCCAAAGGCCACTAATAATATCTACAAGCTTATCAGATGATTAGCTGCGTTTACATGGAGCAGTATTAAGCCATGTGGACATGATGAGTTTCAGGAAAGACTTGAAAAATGGTGGCAGCCAAACAGAACGGGACTGTGGCAGATACGTTTTCGTCGGAAACTCTGGAAGAATTGAGGATTACTGAACGCCTTAACGGTTGAAAGGCTCAAAACAGCAAGTTGTTCACTCGTATGTTTAATAAAATTTGATAAAATCTTCTTCATCTTCGGAATTATTCCAGATTGTAAATGTCAAAAGCGTTACAATCCTATTAAATCTTTCCACCATGTAAACACACACCTGATCACATCACTTTATCTTGTAAACATGTAAGCTGGAATGTCGGATTATATTGATTTCAACCGGACAGCAGAATTATTCAGGGTGTGGCAGGTTTTGATTAATGGGTGAGTCATTTCTGCTGTTCAGACCGTCACTTTTCAACCCCACAACAGTAAGAGTCTCATGAGCAACTACAGGCTGTGAAATCCTACAAAAGATCTGGCTTGTAAAGTCTTTGATGGATGTCTTTATGTGTTACATACACATTAAAACACTTTCGCCCTCCTGAATTTAGCTCTTATAATCTTAAAATGACATTTCAAATCCCAAATATATGCTTGTTCTAGTTTGTTTTTTTAGTTCCTTTATGGTTGTTACGCCTTTATAGTCATTTAATAAACTTTTGTTTATAATGTGGAGTCTTCAGTAACAGCTTTGAACTGCTGTTATGGAAGAAAGTTGTATTGAAGTTATTGAAAGATGTTCTCAGAAAAATAGTAAGATTTTGAAATTAACAAAAAAACTTGGGAGCATAAATTCTTCATGAAGGTGATGAATGAGGAGCAATAAGAACATTGTTTTCCAACATTAGGCCTTTTAATGGGTCATTGAAAGCCACAGGAAAACTGAGTGTTTATAAAAGTCTTTTATGTGTGATCTGATTATGAATGATGGTAGGTGGGGTGAATTATAACAATATAATGGACATTTGATTAGAAAACATAAATGAAAGCAGATGTTTGAGTCATGTTAAAGCTTTTTTGTTGTTGTTGTTTCTTTTTTTTAAAAACAGATTTGTGAAATGGACCTTACCTCACTGAATACCTGTAACATGAACACGCCAGTGCTAACAGCCTCTGCTGAGCAACAGATTAAACTTTGTGATATGAACCTTGGACAAACCTCCCTGAGCGGCAAGATCCATGGGACAAGATGTAACCCTGGAGTTAATGCTGACATTGTGAACTCTGAACCTCTTACCAGGTCCCAAATCACAGACCAAGCTTTGAAATCCAAGTCCAAAGCAACAACAAAGCACAGCAGTGATGAACCAGAGGAAACGCAAAAAAGTAACAAAAGATCCAGAATGACTGTCAATCTGTGAAAACATACGTGGAAGTAGTGCAACAGGGAACGCTTCATACACTGCAGGGACAGACATGCATCTACACCATATAGGTGACTTTATACTTACTTTAACCCCACATCTCTTTTCTGCTACACTTTAACTTCACCAAAAAAGTTTATTTGTCTATTTATTTATCCACCCATCCTCAATAATTTATACTACAACAGTATAGTTTCTTCACACCTGAGGACAGGTGATTCACAATAAATGAAGACTTCTTGTGTTTGATACAGTTGACCACAATGCTGTATTTTACTCAAACAACTGGAGAACTGGGTGGGCCTCTCTGGGACTGTACTAAGCAAAACATACTTAGATAACAGGAAGTTCTTTGTGTCAATAGTAACTTTACATCTGAGCAGACAAGAATTACATGTGGAGTTCCCCAAGGTTCCATCCTGGGGCCTCTTCTGTTTAA
>JBBBVU010000010.1:3554657-3584135 GCA_037177055.1 Atherinosoma microstoma
TTTTGTTGTTTATTTTGTTTTTAATTCTTCTTAATGCTTTCTGCACCCCGCTGTAATGTTTCTAATGTTTGTATGTAGAGCACCTTGAATTGTCCTGTACATGAAATGTGCTATACAAATAAACTTGCCTTGCCTTGCCTATGCATGAAGATTTTGGTGCTCTAGTGGTGTCTTTCTTATTAAAAAAGAAAGCTGAAAATTTTTTGAGCATGGACATTTTCAACTTGAGTAAATTTGAGCAGGGCACAAGGTGTATAGGGGCGGGGCGGAAACAGGCCATTGGTACAAGATTTATTGTCAGTATTGTCAAGGAGCATTGTTACAACAAAGAAATAATCAACCAAAAACATACTTTGTCTTTCTGTGTTCCGGTTTATGATGATTATTTTTGTATTAACCTCTACTCATCACGCGCCATATACTCTACTCCGCCTGTCTACCAGTGCCACCGGCACATCTGGTTTGAGAAACCGAGCGAACCTCTCTCACGCAGATGTAGGAACAGGAAGTTTGGGAACAGGAAAAATCTCTGAAACCAGAAGAAAAGTAAAAAATTTGCTGAAAGATGAGCCGAATTTATCACAACACGTCTTTGCAGAACAAACCGGTACACAATGAGAAGTTGGACCGGGTCTGGTCACCATCTGAGTACGAAAGGTAGGGGCTCAAAGTGTTGCATTTAGAGCCGCTTCCCTGTTCTGTGGAGGCAGCAACCAAACCCTAGTGGAAAAATGTACTTTTTCTTTTTCCTTCACTATTAGAGCCAGTCAGCATAAACGCCTCGACATAAAACTTTATTTTAAAAGTAGATTTAATACGGGTATATTCGGCGCAGTATTGGTGGATATACTAACGCCATCTCTCCAATTTAAGCAGGGATGACAGAATGACGATCTGACAAGCCATTAAATATAAAGCAAATGCATGGGTTCGTGTGACATATAATTTACGTAAACGCTGTTACTTTTATAATGCAAACCGTTTTTAGAAATTATCATTATGTGATGTTTTACGATTTTATAATTCATATGTTGTTAATGTTATTGTTATATGTTTGAGGTCTTTTGGACTTCTGGTTAAACAAAGCATTTGAACGCATCACTTCAGACAAAGAAGACGATTTAGCAATTTTGTCAAACATTCTATTGAATAAATTCATTGACATTTAGATGCTGCACAGTGAATGCAAACATGCATACACAAGTTAAGCTACGACACTTGTATTACTGATGGAGGATTTGGTGTTCTACCAAAGAAAATAACAAATTTCTAGTTATTGATTTTTTTCTTTCTTTCTAACACACAGTGGTCCCGGGGTTCTTCTAGAGGGAAATCTGCTGGATGTTTCCAGACATTCAATCAGTGATGCCAAAGGTCAAAAGGTACCTCAGTAATTCCAGATTTTACACTATTGTTTAAGTCTGATGCCCTCTCTCTTCAGGACAATATAAAACTGATATGTGTGCATACTTTTCACCAGAAAACCGTCTATCTCCATGTCTTCCTTCATTTACACAGAAATGAGTGTGTGTTGATGGCAATGATGAGCAAAAATTGTACCATGGAAAAAATTTATTAGTTTATTTTTTACACATCGGCACATCATTATGAAAGTCAAATAAATTCTTATAGATAATATGAAGATGATAACAGATTCTTCCAAACTTATTTCCTCTTTTAGAGAACAATTTAAACCCGTGAGCTGCAACTGACATCAACACAGAAAGTTTATTCAAGTTTATTCCAGTCCGGTTATTTATTCTGCAGGAGTCCAGCGTTCCAAACAAGCTGGATGTTGTTGAATTCAGGGCATGAAGTTTGATTCTCTTCATACACTCTTCTGTGAAAGAGTTCCACCTTAAAGTTGTACCAAAGCCAAATCAGTTTAATGGACAGTGCTGCAATACATTGAACTGTACTTGCACATAGGATCACAAATGGTAAACAAATAACAACTTTACCAAACCATTGAAGTAAACAAACTCTCGTGCTATAAATGCTTAGTGCTACTATGGAGCCCGGTGAGAAAACTAATAAACTTTGACCGTGCTTACTATGGTTTGTTTACTCAAAAAGTAAACAAACAAACAAATGAATGTAGAGAAACAGCGTCCCTAATGAGTCTGTATGCTAATTAGCCATGTGGTAATTAGGTGCATTGAATGCCTCTGTCCAGCTGACAGATATCAGGAGGGAAGCTCTGTTAGGAGCCTGGTAAGGAGCCTAATATGATCAATGAAATCATATTGGGACATCCCTAGAACAGGGTAAATACTTGAAATAATGTAAATGGTAAAACCCCGCCGTTTGTCTCACGAAATTTAGTAAAACTTGTAAGAATTGAAGGCTTAAAATATCAGTCACTGGTGAGAATAATAAGCTTAAATAATGGATAGATTGGGGAAGTGTTTATTGGTAATGGATATAATAAAGATAGAAGATACTCGCTGAAACATTCAAGTTTTTCCCCTGAATTGTATAAATACACTCTTTCCCAAACTGATGAAAGAATTGATGTGAAACTATGTAAGACATGGTTGTGAATGTCTGACGACAGACAGAAAGGCTGCTCAAAAGGAAAGAAGTTCAGAAGATATAACTGTGAACATGTGAGACTAAACATAAGCAGAGACAGAAACTCAAACCACTCTTTGTTTTCCTTTTATCTTCTGTCCCTGGCAGGTCCGCTTCTATGTGCTGTACATCAAACCCAGCCGCATCCATCAGAGGAAGTTTGATGCCAGTGGGAAGGAGGTCGAGCCAAACTTCAGTGACACAAGAAAAGTCAACACTGGCTTCCTCATGTCCTCCTACAGTGAGTAAACAACAACAAACATTCAAATTTGTTTGCATGTTCCCTCTCCACTGAAAATTGAATCCATTTTTTGGAGTGTTTTCCTGCTTTGTGGCGTCACAACAGATTGAACGAGTGGTCAAAACAATCCTAATCTTTAACTTCCACATGGTGGGAAAAAGTCAAACTTGAGAAAATGTGTTTGTAAATAAGGTCATTCCAGTTCACGGTAGATGGAACATTACTTCATACAGATGTGAGTCACATCTTTTAATGGATCTGTGGACTGAAGAGAGTACGGAGAGGATCATACAAGGTCGTGTCAACACTTATTCGCATTCTGGTTCGGACCAAAGCAGCAAACTCTGGTGCGGTTGAAACCCTGGGGTCTTGGTTCCCCTGCATGTGAACCCTGGTGTGATTCATTGTGGTGTGAAAGCCAACAAACCATCCAATAACCAAAGAGAACGATTGATGTAGAGCGTGTCGTAGCACATGTTGGATATCTCGCCACCTCTCCTGCTCTTCATCTCAGGCAGATTCTTATAACAAAACATATTTTAAACGACAAAGTTCAAACAGAAACCCCAATACCGAATAAATTCATTGTTTACGTATGGTGAACGAGCTTTTATCGCTCCTGGCCAATTGATGAGCCGTAGTTTCCTCTTCTTTCTTCCTGGTCAGTGGTTGTTTCAGGGAATATCCCCCCCCCTTAACAAGCAGCTGTTGTAACTGCGTGATGTTGTCCAGATGATTTGGTCCTCTTACATAAAGGGTGAAACCAAACAAAACCAAAGGAGGGTGCAACATTTTTTAGAATTCCCTGCCCAATCAAAGTGAGTCCTCTGGACTATCCTGGTGTGAATGCGCTCTTACAGAGCAAGTCACAATTCTTCCACTGAACGACCCATGGCTGATTTGTCAGGAAGAAAAAAGGTGGTAGAAATGATGTCCATGAACAACCAGGCTTTACCGTGACTGTTGTTGCTTTGTGATAAACAGTATATCAGTGTTTTCTTTCACTTTAAAAAAAAAAATCATGTTTATTATTTCACATTGTTTGGAGCAATCAGACATAATTCAGAGAGTGATTTATGAAGAGTTTTCTTTTGATCTTTAACCCTGAGCTTCTGATTATGTCCTTGGAAGTAACAATTACAAAAAACATGCAAAATCAAGGTAATGCAGGGTGCCATGTTAAGTTGCCTGATATTAACCTATAACTTCTGGTTCTTTTTGTTGTTTAATGACTATTTAGGCCCCTGGAGCTCTCTGCTCTCTTTTCCTTAAATGCGTATCTTCTGTCTTTACAGAGGTGGACGCTAAAGGAGAGTCGGACCGTCTATCTGAGGAGCACCTTTCAGCAATAGCGAACAAAGCTGAGCTGGTTAAGATCACTGACAAGCATCGACCTGCCGGGACGTGGGCCTTCTGGTACCCAGAGTCAGAGATGGACAAAACTGAGCTGGAAACAGGACAGGAAGTACGGCTGAAGACCAGAGGAAACGGTCCTTTCATATGTGAGTCTGCAGCACTTTCTGATAAGAAACGTTATTCAGGATCAATTCATCAGACTTATCTTAAAAAACCCATGTGAGAATTAACAGGCCTATTTCATTTTAAATGAGTGGGTCCGTGTTTAAAGAAGACATTTCCAGCCTTCCAGCAGGCAGTGCATCTTTGTTCAGAGTTCAAAGCCAGAGGTTAATTTTTGGTTTTGACAGTGTTTGTGTTTGATCGGGCTTCCTCCCAGATCTGACCTCAGTATGAGCAGGAAGGGAATGATGTTAAAGTTTGATTTTATTTTACTGGTTTCTTTTACAGTTTTATAAGCAAACTCAGTGGGAGTGAACAGAGTTTGACCTCTGTCACATTCACAAGAATTATCCAACACTTTGATATTCAATTAGTTCCTTGGTTTATTCACAGCTTCTACTTTTACACATTTTTAGCCAGAAGTCATTACTATGTGATAGACATTTGGAAATGTATCCCGTTATATAATAAGATAATAAATAATATGATATTTGAATATTTTGTGCATGCTCATTGCATCTCAGTCCCTCAGGGAAATCATGATATTCGGATCGCAACGTCCAACGCCCATGCTTCAAATTCTGCTCATCTTTGCAATTTTGTCAAATCACCTCAACTTTAATGCAACTTACAAATCTCAGCGTTCCTCTGCTTGACTAAATAGAATAAATTACAGGTAGGGCTGCACAAGTCAGTATTTATCCTACCTGCCCCGCCCCTCCAACGGCAACCCCCGTCCTCCCACCAACGTCAAGTTAATTTTATCCTCTCCTTTCTAAATTTTGTGCGGTGATACCCCTCCGGTCCGATGCACACAGGAATATAAAACACAAATCTCCTCATAATTGATCATAGGTTGGTCAATAGCTTTAAATTCTTGCAGTGGCTGTCAGCTTTCTATTTTACCTCTAGTCTTTAGGCTGCAGGGCACCACTGTACCTGATCTGTTTATGTTACTGACTGAAGGATATTTATGAAAAAAGAAATAGAATGATTCAAATCTAGCGTTAGCTACAACAATGCTATATATTAGCATTATTCTAGCAAAAGCTATAAAGTCCACCAGATGTCCGTGCAAGCCCTAACTTCAGGTGCTTTTACAAGGATAAAAAACAGTAAATATCACTGCAACTGTTGCAACATTTCACAAAAGCTGCTGTAATATCAGATATTATAGGTTGCATTAGCCACTAAAAATCTGTTACATTAAAGACTGGAATACATGACAGCATCATGCTTCCTTGTATTGATATTCAAGCTCAAAGAGGAACAATTACGATGGAAAAATAATATTTTTACCAACATAAAGATCTATGTGCTCCTCTGTGTTTCACATGCTTCATAAATACTGGCTCTTCCTTCGTTGTTTCCCAGTTTCTTTGGCCAAAGTGGACAGTGGGACAGTGACCAGGTGTAACTTTGCTGGAGATGAACAAGCCGGAGCCTCATGGACGGACAAGATTATGGCCAACAAGGCCGATGTCAGTAGCACTCAGAAGCCCGGAGGAGGAGAAGGAGCAGAGGAAGATGAATGGGTAAAAGACTAATCTATGATAGATAAAACCGACACTTGATACTGCTAACACAATTTGGTATTAGATGGAGATTAAACCAAGTGCTAAATGCCACATAGTACATACACTACTGATGTCAAACACACAGTCACACACAGCAGTTATTCGCGGGGCATGAATTGTGCAATTGGGCATGGGCAATAAAACTTTCTCATGAATTTCAGTTCTGAATACTTGAAACAATATTTTTAACATTTAAAACCATGAAACTCCTTTTTGGTTTTTATTCTGCTCTTAAATTCCCATCTGGAGCAAGGAAGGGGTGAGCAGTTGAGTATGCTTTCAGAGTAATCACCGCCATGTGGCTCATTGGGACACATTTGAATTTACGGTGGAATAAAAATCTCTCTTGGGCATGCTTCTTTATTCTACTGTTTCCTCGCAGTGCAGAAATGCCTCTTTAAGATGTGTGCTTTCACTCAAAAATGACCATTTTACTTGGTCCTATCACAATGTGCTCCATTCTCATGTGTGTGGTCGGTTTTCACGTGTGCGTGTTCTGGAACGAATCTGTCGAACGCTACCGTCTTACAGGTTCATTTTATCCTTACATGAGATTCTGTATCACGCTGACAAATGAACCCGTTTGTATCTTAATCTGCTCAAAGCAGGGGCGGGTCTAGAAAGGTTTTGATGGGGGGCCATGCAGGGACATGAACAGGAAAAAGGGGGGCACACGAATTAGTGAATGAAAAAGCGGAGGTCTAGATCTTAAGAGATATTTAACTAATTATTACAACTAATGTAAAAGTGAGACAAATTTTGTACAAACAGTCAGTTTATTGTCATCAACAGTTGTTTAGGATGATCCTGCAACGTTTGCCTTCAATCACTGCTAACTGATAATTACAAAAACTTTTAACCAAATCAGGTGTTTTCATCAGTTGTCACATCTGGTGGCTTTATGACTTTCTTACATCCTCTTTATAAGATATAAACAGTTTGGACGTACAAATATTATCACCCAAATTAGAAGTTGATGACATGATGCTGCATGAATGCTGGTGCATGTTCACTTCCACTCAGTCATCTGAGGTTTACCCAGGTAAAGGTCAGTCACAAAAAATGAACTACATTAATTAATAATATGTAGGTTGTCCTCTTTTTCAGTGTTGTTACTGTAGACAAATTGTTATTGTGTCTAAATAGTGTGTAAATTGTAGTTGCATGCATACGATCCCCCTTGATCAGAGCCCCCCCTCGGTTATATGTATCATCATATTTCTGCCTAATTTCCATAAATCAGACCATTTCACTCAGATATGATAAGCAGATCCTTCATAACTGTAGCTGCTGACATTTTCTTTTCCCTACATTGTAATTAATTAGAGTAAATATATTATTATAAGCTTAATACAAGTTCATTTTAGGAATTTAGGAGGAATTTGGCTGGAAATGACATGAAAATCTGTTTGTTTGTGCTGCTCTTTGAGGCCGTCATAGTTTAGGTGCGGTATGTGTGTCAAAGATCAGATTTCTGAACATCCAGTTTGTCTCCTCCATTTACTGGAATATTTGTCTCATTTTTCCAATTGTTCAGACATTAAGACCATCAAAACTCTTTGGTCCCGTAACTTAAAGTCAAGTGAAGTTTATTTGTGAAGCACATTTAAAAATGACCTCAGTTGACCAAAGTCCTGTACAGACACAAAAACTAATAAAATGACCAATAAAATAAACAAATATATCTAATAAAACAAAATACAAGAGTAAAACAACACTAGAATAAAATAGATGAAATACATTAGAATAATATAAATACATATAAGAATATAGACACATTAAAAGCCATATGAAAATCCTCAAGCTAGAGGAAAAGCCGGTGAGAAAAGTTGTGTTTAATAAAGATTTAAAGTGATCAATGCTCTGTACAGATCTGATGTTAAAAGGCGGATTGTACCAAAGTTTGGGAGCAGCGGTAGAAAAAGCTCTGTCACCTCTGCTCTTTGATAGTGGTGCAACAGATCACTAAAGTCACGGTTCGGATCGGATCAATTTTCGGATCAGCAAAGAGAGAAAAAGGACAAAACAAATGTAACTCCCAATTCATTTATTTAAGTATTTTTGCCTATTAAAACATTCAACTCTAGACTCATTCCACTCAATTATATAAAAACAAACGAAGGGGCAACATAGGGCATGAAAACAATTTAAAATGTAGTTAAAGGTATCGTTGCTTCTTCCTGTGAACATGGAGAGAGAACAGACCGCGCCCAGCTGTTGTGAATCTGGTCGTGTGTGCGGTTTACGACTCAACTAAAATACACACATCACCAACAGCCAATGAGAAAGAGGAGCTAGGACACAAAAAATGGCGTCAGTCGGTGAAGCCAACAGGGAACAGCTGAGTGGATAGCTTGCTAATCAACAGCTGACGAACCGCGTTTCCTGAAAGTATTTAATTCGCTCACCTCCATCTCCTATTGCAGCGTAAAAAGTCCACACTGCAAATATGACGTCTCCATGACTCGATCCACATCCGTCCAGTAAAAATGATGCCATCTACAGGAGTCAACTCACTGAAAATGCTCCGGTTCTTTTGTCTGTTCAAACCAGAAAAACTGGTTCGGGATTGAGCACTGGCTTCAAACCAGCTCTCCAATGATCTTGTTGGGATAAAAACCATCAGCTGTCCCCAGTGAAATATCTAACTGTTTGTAACAAAACGACATTCCTGCCTACTACATCTTTGATTTGTGACAGTCGATCATGATCGGTATCTAACACACTTCTTTTCTACCTGGTACAATGAGAACAGGCAGGAGAACTCCCAAACAGCACAGCTGCCACCTTCAGATAGTACAGACTTAATCAGATCTCTAAGTTTTACATCCAGTCATTTGTACCGAGGAGAACAAACTGATTTGCACTGACAGGAAGCAGAATCCATCTGTGGCTCCATCTGTTGCTCAGAATATAAACACGTCTTTTGTTTTTCTCCCTCAGGACGATTGAGGAAACCGTCTTTCCCCCTTCAGCCTTAATCTTGGCCCTGATCCAGTCTCCAGGGTGGACATTAAATACATGTAAGAGTCTGACATTCGTGGCCTTGGGGCTGGAAATTTGCATCACTTCTGCAGTATAGGACTGGACCTGCTGGGTTTTAAAATGACGCTCCTCTCTTCTTGTATTGCTTGGCTTGGATCTGTTCATCTATACCACTTGGAGAACCCCACACACCCACAAACACACCCATACCCTGCTTTTAATTACTGTTACAAAATCCACATTTTTTTAGCGTACTGTAGATCATGTCCTGTGTCGGGGTCACGTTGCATTCAAAACTTTTCGCACACAAACAGCTGTTTCCTGTTATGAAGCATCATCATCTCGGTACACGGAGTTCTCGCTCAGTTTGTATCCACCTCAGCTTCTGTATCTATTCCTTCTGTTTTTATGTTTATATGTTCTATCCATATAAAGAATAATGGCCTTGACCAGTTATTGTGTTGGAGGTGGGGCTTTTTGGGCTTGGACCCATTCGCTTTTACAAAGAATCCATCCTGAAAACTGAAATATATTTTCTTAGCTGTTACCTCTTTTTTCATGAATGTTTAACTTAAATACGCTGAAAAAAATTATAATTATGGGAAAACTCTGACCAAATGGTCTTTTTTATTTTTGTTCATTATCCGGTGAATCTTATGTAAATATGTCTCTGACCAGTGGCTTGTCGGGAGAAGATGGAGATTTTTTTTTAATGAAGAAACTATCCCATTTTGTTTGCTTAAGCTTAACGAACAGACTGGAGTACGCTGGTTTCGGGGTGTTTTTTTTTTTTTAAAGACGACAGAGAAATGAATAAAACTAGATCAGCCAACAGGACGTCCTTCTCTCTCATCTACATTCCTGAGAAGAAGAGTCTGAATCTCAATATTAGGTTTCTTCTTTTGTTTATTTGCTAGAAAAGCTGAGTGTACCCGTCCGTTTACAAGAAAAAGAGAGAACTGGGGATGTGATTATTAAATTACAGGACAAACACATGCTTAGAAAACAATCTGATGATTAAAATAAGAAAAAAAGAGCTGATTTGAAGACTTGCCTTAAAGTCTAGACACAGATCATTTAGGAATTTCCTGTTAAATTATCCTTAAACATAATGTACTGAATGAAGAGGCTGGTTTTTAATACAACATTGTTTTATTATTAAAAATAACAATTTCAACAACATCATTATTTGGTTGTTTGATTATTACAAATATAATACACATGAAGACTTGTGCAAATGTAAGAAATGCATCTGGAGATTGGCAGCTTGAGGATGCGGTTAAAATTTAGCTTTTGCATTTTATTTTGCATGTTCGAGTTGAATCAGAACAGCACAACTCCTGGACACTCGGTACAGACATCCATTATGAGATCATCTTGAGAAATAGGCAGCAGCAACAAGAAAAAAAATATTTTTGAAGAGTTAATCTTTCTTTTCATTCAGATACAACGTTAAATGGACCGATCCTGTGTGGGCAGCTTGTGCAAAGTTCACAAACAGGAGTTAAAATCTTATATTCTCACTGTTTTGCATTTAGAATATACTATATAAATAATGTGCATCAGCATGTACATGAGCTCGACCACACTTCTGTCTCTGTCTGTGCTACATAAAAAGCTGCACAGTCATGGTTCAGTTTGCTGGTTTGTCATATTAATATCCGCCTGCTGGTCTGAAAATTGGCAGCGGAACCGATCCGAGAGGCTCTGAAACACTACATCTACTGTTACTCTAAATGTGCAGTTTCCCTTTCAAACCACTCCAGGACATCGTCCTTGTTCTCTTTGACCCACTGGATGTTGACTTGGGTTTGCTCTATGGCCTGCTGGACGGCCCTGAAGGCAGAATGCAACGCGTAATCCACTGAAAAACGCTCCAGCTGCACACACAAACACATTATACACAAACAATGTTAGACCAAAAACATTTTTTGGAGGACAAGTTCTGGATTTTCACTGTGTTGTGGGACATTATAAGACATGTTAAGTCATTGAGATTGAGGTTGGATTTTGAGCTGCACATGGATGTCTGAGACAAGGATGTAAAAAGTATATACCTGTAAGTAAAAGTGTTTACCAAAAGATGGTACAAATCCTTTTTCCGGAAAAGATGGGAAGTTTTTGAAAATGGAAAATAAAAAGTCTTTAAAGCCAGCAACACACAAGTAAAAGTTGGGATTTCGACGTCAATCTTCCTATAAAACGACACTTTTTAATCATTCGAACTATTGCAGCTTTTCAGAGAAATCAGTCTGTTTTTGCTGCAAACAAGATTTCAGTTGTTCAACAGTCTGTAGTTTCGGTTTAACTCTCCTTTCTATGATGCTCCGTACATTCTCAATTGGAGCTGGATGTGAACTGTAAGCAGGGTGTGCTGGAAGTTGTGCAGAATGTCTGACACTGTTCTGCTGACATAACCTCCAAACTCCCAGAAAAAGGTAGTATCTTAATGTTATCTTATGTCTTTTCAAAATTCTAACATAAACCTCTGCATCAGAGGTACCTTCAGAGTATCTGTGCTATCTGTGTGATGGACACTGATGCACACCCACATCATCACCGATCCATCCATCTGCAGCTCTTTCTGTCCATCTGAGATGAGCTGGAGTTCAGATAACTCTGGTATTCCTGCAGAGTTGATATATGACTTCTTCCTTATGTAATACAGTTTCAGTTTACATTTCTGGATGCGGTAGTGGACTGTGTTGAGTGGAAATTGTTTTCCAAAAGTACTCGGGAACTCATATGGCACTATTAATCATGGTTCCATGACGGTACAATGTTGCCTGATGTCTCAAAAGTCATCCAACAGTTGAGATTGAGATTTCCCAAATCTGTTCACAATATCATACATGAAAGACACAGAAAGACCAATGTTTTTGTTTTTTTGCAGTCTTGGGCTGAGAAATACTTTTTTTTGTTTTACTTATTGATAATTCTCTGACAGATTTTGGCTCAAAGTGGTGAAGCATGACTCACTCTCATAAAACCTTCGGTGGATGTTCCTTTTATACTGAATCCTGACTCCTGCTGTTATTGTATAGTCTATAAACTTTGCCTCTTTCCTAACTCTTATTGAGTGTAGTGCTGGCATCAAAACAGTATTTATATTTTCTAAATACAATGAAGCTGGTCTTTAGTTAGATTGTGGCAACATGTGAAAGTGCTCAAATATAATGACGATAATTGATTAACATACTTAGTAAAAGCAGGTAAAGTTTTTAATTAGAAATTAAAGTAGTTGATAAATACTGAAAAAGCTAGAAGTTAACCAGCGTTAATAAGTACTGGAGAAGCGTAGTTATGAATGAATGACTGGAATAAATGAATAGATTAATACATTTGTGGATATATGATTGAAATTGGTGTTTAAACATCTGTAGAAAAAGTCTGAATTTACATATAAATAACTGATAAATGTACGACAAAATTATAAAATACCTTGCAATAGTAGATAAATACCAAAAAAAGCTACTTAGCTGTTAAAAAAACCCTTATACATCAATTTTCTTTTGTAAAAAAGTGACGGCTAAATGAATAAAACTTTGCACCTAGTGCCCGAGTTTTGAAAAAATTCATAGTTAAAAATAATACATTTAGAATAATTGTCTTAAAGTGGGGGATAAATCTACAAATAATTCATTTTAAGTTATATTATAGCTAATAAAAAGCTAAGAAGACATCCAGTTTCTATCAGCAGTGATGCCACAAACATCCTCAAACCAATGTAGATGTTGGAGTAAACTTAAGTGTATGAAAAAATAGAACCATATAATTATAAATTCACTGAAAGTAATCACATTATAACACATCATCAGTGTCAATTTGCATCCCGGCTCAAAGGTGAATTAAAAGGAAACAAGAAGGACTCCTGTCTCAGCATGAACAGACGTCATGTTGACAGATATATGATAAGGTATCAGGGTGTTTCCAGTTACTCGTTTGGATTAAAAGTAATCCGTCTGACACCACTGTTATAGTTTCAGCAAGAAAAAAGTAAATTACCTCCTCCAGTTCAAACTTAGTGGAGAATCTTCTGGTCACTCCCTCAATCAGCATCGCTGGATCCCTTGAAAAAAGAACCAGTAACAGCACTTAGGTTACATAATGGTATTTAATCAGATGGATTAAAAATATCTGTCAACTGTATAAACAGTTTTAATGAAAGAATCAATAAAATCCACAAGAGCTTATCGAGTCTATTAGTTTATTTACTTCAGATAAACTCAGGTAAGGGCTCATGGAATGAAAGCCTGTCTCTTGTGTACATTTAGACTGTACTTTGATACCATTCATTCTAGCTTCCTGGTAACAGAAAAATCAGTGTAGACTTTATGATGGAGACTTAACGATAAGCACTGATTAAGCAACCAGAACTTTGTACTCAATGACACAGAGCAGGGTTTTTTTTTTCTTTTTCTTTTTATAAGCCACTGTTTATTATCACTGCTTCTTTATGACTCTTTGCTGTGGGTCACTTCAGCAACAAGAAGCTTCTGTAAACAACGAGCCCTCGGTTTAGGAGAAGAAGCAGCCACACAGAAAATGCTAACGCTGGTGTCTTCTTCAGAGCCTCAGAGCGGGTCATGAGACAGCATTTAGAGCCAAGATAAATGTCAGTGGGTCCGTCCATTAGTGCGCTGACGGTTGCCAACCATTTCTGTATATTACTGCTTTGTGAACTCATGTTAATGTTTAAAAAGCTCATTTTAGTGTCTGCAACAACTGGATTGTTATTTACAAGATTCAAAGAGATCTATTCTGTATTCTCCATCTTAATATCTTTCAAACATTAACTCAGCATTACTGAATATATTATTTTACTGGATAATTGAATTTATTCCAAGAAGAAAAGAATCCTTCCCTGCATCTGTGTCACCAATGCTCCATCTGTTTGGGAGATTAAAACTGATTCATTCAAATGGAAGATGACTTTATTGAAGATGTGACTTTATAGGCTGGTCAGGAAATATTGGACCCATTTTCCTCGTCTTCTGAATGTTCAGATACTAACTGGGTATATATATATATATATTTAGCAATCAAGAGAATATTAATTGGCTAAAGACCCTGTCTGTAAATCTGCAGCTGGATCTTTAAGAGATCTGGCAACACACATCTCGTATTAATGGGAAATATAGATACTCAATGCAAATTCAACCATGCACCTACATCTACCTCTGAAAATTATCTTATCTTTGAATCAGGCATTTGTAACAGACGGAAATGTGTCATTTTTCTATGAAAACACCTTCAGTAGCTTAAAGTAGCACAACATAACTTTCGGAATTAAAAACTCCATGCTTCTGACACATTTAGATGACACAGTGATATTTATCATGTCCATTCCTGGAGCCATTGATGTCCTGCAGCGTCCTAAGGCTGAGAAACTACACCTCACGACTTCTTTTCGCATCCCAGTGCATCACTTTACAGCAGCATTTCGCTTTATCGCCACGTCACACATTAGCAACTGGATATCCTCATACAGGCTGTTTTGAACGTGCACTGTGGCTGATTCAGCCAAGAAATCCAAGAGGACATTATTGGAGGAAGCGAGGAAGAGAGAGAAAGAAAAGGACAGAGCAAAAGGTAAAGCAGGTGGCAACATGGGATTAATTTAAATCCAAGTTCAGTAGTAGGACTTTAATACAGACTAGGGCCATTTTTAAACTGTTTCTGATTTCAACCATGTTGCCATCATGGCCTTTTTGGAGGGTAAAGCTGAAGACTGCCACTAGAAACTTAATTGGACAATAATATGACCCACTGTATGCTGATATCTGTTTCATAATGGACTTTTATTAGAAAAGACCACCAGCACATGGATCAGAAGATAACTAATTATGTCACAATGACTTCATATTTTATGAGAAACATTTATTTTCTCATAAAATACAGTCGATCCCACAAGTCTTTACAGCCAACCAACCCTTCATTACAAATGTATGGGGGAAGATTTTTCTTTTATGACAATAGCCCATATTGGTCAAATCTACAATCTGTACTATCTTAAATACTTATTCAGGGTTCAAAGGTGAAAAAAAAGTTATTTTTAGAGACAGAAGACACAGTCCAAATAGCAACTTACCCCTGACCGACGTACTCCCAGTGCGCTCTGATAAAGTTCCAGGCCAGCGCCTGCCCTGCAGCGTTTTCAGCTATGTAATTTATCGTGGAAGCAACATCCATCAGACGTATCTTGTCAGGATCCAAAGTGTAATCCAGATATCTGCAAGATAAAGAGGACACTGACAAACTGTCCACTTCATAATACCTGGATGTTTTGGATTCACCTTTTATCTTGGGTGTGTGCGTGTTATTATTGAAGGAGTTGTCATGCACATCACCTGTTGAGCAGCCAGGTCTTCTTGGTGCAGGACAGAGCATGTCGGAGCTGTTCTTTCTCTGAGGTGTCACTGGAGCTCAGAAACTTCTCCCAGGCAAACTCCCATTCTGTCTTCCCACCAGCAGCCACAGCTTGGCAGTAGATTACAGACCGCAGATTGGGATGGATACTGAAGCACAAAGTCGACAAATGATTTATTTTTCCTGCTGGAGGAATGGCTCATTTTCACATTTTCTTGGTTCTGCTTGACTGATGATTTGATCTTTTTCTGCCTATCAGCATATTCACAGACAGACAGAAAACCTTCTCCAACAAGTCTTCTTTTAGAACTTTCTCCCATCTCTATGAACAGCGAACAGGATCACATCCACAAAAATCTGCAGCCCCACGATAACAAAACATGTTTTTTTAAAGCAGGGTTGTAAAACGAACTAAATGGGAAAAACGTGGAGGAACAGACAGTTTTCCCAACGCTCTGCAGTTTGTACTGTGCACACATTTCTGTTCAAAACATGCACATGCAAATGTGGCCAAGTCATGATCCCGTAACACACCTTCATGCATGTACATACAGCACATGCAACAAACATATTCACAAAAAGTCAGTGTCTCTATTTTAAAGATGCACCTGGAAATGATGCATATCAAAGATGACCCAAAAAAAAAGCCATTTTCAAAAGTAACAGAGTTTTTTTTGTTTTGGAAAATACTTTCACCATTAAAAGGAAACAAAAATGATTTATTGCAGCTCAAAAGGTCTTAAAAATCCCAACAGGTGCAGCTTTAAAGGGAACTAGTGCTCAAACAGCCACCAACATCTGACACGACATACAATTGGATTACACCTACCTTTACTAAATCATTGCTGATGAGTAAAGCTACAGAATATAAGGAAAGCTATTACAGGAGGAGCATTTTTAGAGGGGTGCTTCAGAAAATGAGGTGCAAAAATGGTACTTATCAAGGTTTATACCTGTTGGTGCCGTTGGTGTCCATCCAGGCAGCGAATTTCTCTTGAGCCATCTCAATGCATTCTGGGAGTCCATTGGAACAGGCCACCTCTACGGCGATGATCTGGTTGTGCCTTAGGATGGAGCACAATTTTATGGTTGACATCAAAAGTCAATAAATGAATAAAGTATTCTTTCATTTCATTGAGTATTCCATATATTGTTAAAGGTCCAACAACATTTTTTTTATTTGAATGGAAGATAATTATAATTTCTCTAAAAGTTACATCGGTATTAAAAAGCAGAACCAGCTGATGTAATACGGTCAAAATGAGTGTCTCAAGATAAGAACCGTCAATTGAGGAAGTCAGCTGCCTGAGTCCTGCTGTTGACTTATCAGCAGTTTACCAGGACAAATTTCAAGCCTGTGAGGCCAGAAGATTCTGGAAAACATTGACCCACGGCAGAAAAAGAAAAGAGAAGCCACAGCTTAAAAGAACTATCTGGTGTTCCTCAGATCTGAGAAAACACACGTAAATGGTGGAAACGCATGTTCATCCACACAACCGTCCAGCAATGAAGCAGAGCAACAACCAGCCTGCTGTAACCACGAGCATGTGACTGATGAGTCGTCACTGTTTGGTTCATTTGGGTTTTGTTCCCGTCTCTATGAGAATTTACAGCAAAAGTAAGGAAGATAAGTTAGAAGCAACATGAGACATATCGGTTTAGTATCGGTAGGGTGTGGTTTTGACTCAGCTGCAGGGCACAGTGGTGGGGCAAAGGTTCAAGCAATAGTGCCAGGTGAGTGATTAACGCAACTGTTGGGCATTATTAGTCAGTCTCAGCCTCGTTATCTGCTTTACAGTGCGTAGGTCCTGGGCAGCCAAATCACAACCAGCCGGACAGCAGCGCACCGTGTGCCAGCTGGAGGCGCTTCATTCCAGTACATTACCTGAATGCTGTTTGTGTGTGTGTTACGTGTGTGCCTACTGTTGAAGCCAAGATTCAACTGGCCTGTTTGAGGGTTAGTATCTTGTTTGAAAAGACAAATGGCAATGAGAGTGGAAAATATTTTCACGGTGCAATTTATGGACCTTTAAAACTGCATCATCTTGCACTGTGGACCAGTTCATGGCATCAGGTTGCAGTTTGATAGCTGCTCAAGAGCTGTCTGTAATATTGATTTGATAAAGAGCTACAAATGTACAAAAGCAGTTTCTCACCTGTAGCTCATTTATAGATCTATAAAACTCCATGCTTGAAATGTATTGATGACTAAACTGGGATGAATTCGGTCTCAGCAATAAAAGTGTTAACAGCTCCAGTGTGAGTCAAATGAATTATTCCTTACTGTGAAGAGTGATCACTTGGGACTGTTGATGAGTCTGTTTCATTCCTGAAGAAGTCATACAGCCCTGTGATCTTTTCCCGGAGGTACACCTGCAGGGAAACAGTTTTACGGCAGGCTTACACAAATGTGTGCAACTTTAAATACTTTTCCTGAACATTTTTTAGAATATTCTCATGATGGATAAACTGTAGTATAAGTAAATAACATTTAGTGTGATAAATACTTGCTCTACGTGTCTCATACAAGTATTTGCAATGACTAATACAATAAAGCAAGATTCGATTTTCTTTTATAACAAGTTGCATTGCTGGAGTGACACATGCCTGCATGGGTCCGTACACCTCAGAGCGGTCAAACATGAGGATGAAGTACTTAAGATTCCTTTCTGCTGACTCCCAGGGAAGGTACGCCCTTTCTTCACTGAGGAAGCGGGTTGCATTCAGAGCCAGAGCCACATCCACCAGTTTGGCTCTGAGGACAAAATAAAACAAACCAAAAGAAAGATTATATTTTGGTAAGAACAGCAGCTTGGGTCTGCAACTAGATTTTCTACAATTCAGATAAAGGGAAGTTTAAAACCACAAAAACCTTTTTATACTTTTGATCACTATTGGAGGAAGTTACCCCTTTTCTTTGTGTCCGCACCGCAGAAACTTAGGATTGATAACAGTCCAGAGAACTCCTTTACTAGGATCTTTTATTAGTGACTTGACTGTACGTATCTGGTAAGGTGATGTCAACAGTGATTGTTTGAAAACTTTTATACATCAATAAACATGGTTGAACATTATTTGGGATCCAAATCCAAATAATGTTTGGATTTTAAGACAAAGGCATACCATCAGGTGACAGTAGTTACTTTAAAAAGGTCAGGATAAATGTCAAAAATTGATTTAAAAAAAAAAAAAAAAATCCACCATAGCACAATAAACATACTTTTAAAAGAAGTGAAAGTTTGATTCAAAGTGAGTACCTTGCCAAGTTAAAGGCATCATCAATAAGCTGCCCTCTGTTCATCAGTGGGATTCTCTGAAAAAAGGAAAGACAGTTCTGGTAAGAATGACCCAAAATAGGGGGACGTTCACAAAATAACTTCATAGCTACAAAATCTTTTTTTTTTTTTTTTTAAAGAATACTTCATAGCAAAGAATTAGTTTTTTCTTACTGGACTGAATACTGAAAAAAAAAAACTTTTACTTTTTACTTTAACTTGAATAAAAAAAGACAACAAAGAAACAGAAGCCACCCCTTCTCAAAACTCCCCCAGCTTCCTCTGATTGATCAGATCCGGCCCCGCCCACCATTCCATGTCACCTCTAATCAACACAAAATTTGAGATTCATTGGACACAAAGTTCGTACACGTCCCCGAGTTCAGTAGAAGTCATCAACTATTTTTTAGTGCTTTCCAGGAAGTCATGAACTCTGAAAAAACCCACTAATAAATGCCACAAAACAACCTGTAATTTCATTGTTGGATTCTTCTAATGAGTTTCATGTAATTTAGTTAAATGTGATAACTCTGGGTGCAATGTATGAAGCTGGAACTATTAAAGATGTTCTAAACTTTAAAAGTAAAAACATTCTCCCTCTGTCATCAGGATGAATAAGTCCTGTAAATCTCGAGTTGCCTAGAAGAGAAAGAGAGGAAACATCTCATACAAGACAGCAACACACTTTTATGGCTTTACAAGCCAAAAGGCTCTTCATGACTCATGTTATCAGTGGTTTCTATCTGCTCTCTGGAGAGGATTTTGTGATATCAAAGGGAGAATTGGAAACTAGGAGCCAAATGAAATGTTCCCCTGATTTTTGCTCTCCAGTGACAGACTTGAACTACCAGAGTTTGTACAACTGTTTTCCATCCAGCAACATCTGAACAAGATCCATCGCATTTCTGGCAAATCCTAACATTTTGACAACTACTGTTTGGACTGCCTGAGAGCTTTAATATAGCTGCAGTCTGCTTTTGCTTTTGGCAGAAGAGGTGTGACAACGATCGTGGATCTGCTGATTGCACAAAATGGAAAGATAGAAGATCAACTGAGTCATCATCTTCAAGGGATCGTGAAACTAAGTTTTCTCATAGAAATCCAGCCAACAGTGGCAGACAAACCGGTTAAATAATCCAGAAACAAGTGCTGTTTTCTAGATTTCGTTGACAGTCCATACAAGCAGCAGAGCCAGCACCCACACTGTTACAGGTCCTTTTAGGATTTATAAGATTCTGCAGATGTCTTGTTTGCTTTTGTGTGTGTGTATCTGTGTGTGCGTCTTTCACAGCATCTGTTCAGGATTATCAGCACTTGGAGAGAGTGAGGTTTAACAAATGCCTGCACTGCTTTGGGATTCGGTAAATCTCCAGGCCAAAATTAATTACCTATACTTTCTCACCTGTCGAAACATTTCTTATTTCCCCCTGAGTTTCTTGGGTCAAGTCAAGTTCTGAGCGGTCTGGTTTTCTTAAGTTACATCATTCTGCTTTTGCAACCCCCCCCCCCTTACAATTTACAAAGATTATCCAATCTGAATTTGTTGCTCATAAAAGGCACAGAGGATTTTTAACAACCCAGACCATGCCAATGAACTTGCAACCTTTTTTTTTGTCAGGCTTTGCAGCTCATAGCATCCCTGCATCTGCATCCTGTTCTTAAATGTTCAAATGGAAACCTGTCATTTTTCCTGTAAAAAGCAGATTTTACAACCTTTTTAAAAAAAACGAAGAGTATCTCAAAGAGGTTTGGTGTTACGCTCTGTTATCTGCTCACTCATCATCTGGCCCCCGTACTCACATCTGGGTCTTTTTCCAGCTGAATCAGGAGGCGCTGCCAGTTTTCCAGGTTGTAATTGACTCTGTAGTATCCAACACAGTTGATGTTAGCCAAGATCCACTCACCACTCTTTGAAATGAATTCTTCTTTCCGGACTGTTCCAAAGACAAAAAATTGATTTAAGTTATAGTGACTGTAAAGCACAATTAAATGAAAAGCACAAAGAAAAATGAAAATCTAGTACATCTAGTCCCTGGACAAATTAAGACTTAGAATCCCTCCCATTCTTCTAATGAAAGCAAGATAAGTGAATCTAAAGCAGATGTATTGTGTGCTTGGTGTGTAATAGCAGTTGATTATTGTTACACATGTCTCTGTTTTGTGTCTTTTTACAGTTGTTTCACTCTTCTCTGTAATGCCAATTTCTGCAGTGTTATCATGTTACATCTCTGCAACTGTTTCTCTGTATTTCTTTGTATTTCCTCAGTTGTTTTGTATGTCACCTGTTTACATCTGTAATTTTTTTCCATGTTTTTAAAGCCATTCAATGTCTTTTTGTAGCCTCCAGGTATCTTTCTAACACTTATTTAGTGTTTAAGTCAAGTCCATATGCTTGTTTTAAAGCTCTTTGTGATCATTTTAAGTGTTGGGGTTGTCATCACATATTTATGTGATCCTTTGATCTAAGTATAGTTGCTATATGTTTATTTGCAGTGATTTAGGTTATCTTTGTGAACTTTTTGTCTGTCTTTGTAGAAAGTTTGACAATTGAATTTATGTTCGCAGCCCAAAGACGTCTAATGGGCTCTTTCAGTAAGCGTCCCATGTGTCTCTTTTGGACTTTTAACACTTCCAGCTGACTTGCATCCCATTCAAAGTCATTATATGGCTGTCTACAAATCTTTGAATGTCAAAGTGATCGCAATAAAACAGAAGGTGAAGGACAAAATACTCTCAAATATGAAAACAAAGCTGTTAAAATGTACTTTTTCTGAGAAACTCTGAGAAACCAAAGCTCTGTGTTGTGTGTTTCTGCATGTTACCTGGGCCTTTTTCATCCAGGTAGACAAAGGAAGGCTTAAGCTCCTCTGTCATGAACTTGATTGGGATGGGCCACCAGAGACTAAACAGAGAAAAAGAACAGGGCGTAATAAGGACGTGATGCTCCAGAAAATGAAGTCGACACTAAAGAGAGCAGTTTTGATGTCAAACATGACGAAGGTACAGAGCCTCATAATGACCAGATTATTTTCAATAGCTTGGTGTCAGAGTTTCTTGAGTCCAGACCGTTGGTGGTCTGGATGTGGAGGACACAACTTGAAACCAGGTCAACAGCGGTTAAATCCTCGTGCAACTTACCACAACAGTGCTATTCATACATAGTTATGAAATACTGCCTCAGAACACTCTGCAGAGCCAAACGCATAATCGGCTGTAATCAGCAGCACTGATTTCATGCAGACCAGGCAAATGCAAATAAGTTAGACTTCAGGGAGTAACTTTCCCTGTTTTGGCAGCTGGAACAGACTCTAAGAAAAATTGCCTTTTCAGAAATTTGTTTGACATTTTGACAGCTGTTTTTCTAAAGAAGTTAAAATGTTCTGAAGTTACTGGAAGACAGATTTATGACGGGAGATAGTGCAGGTAAACAAATGAAAGGTGAACTTTCCCACTGTGTCAACCATAAACTGTTCAAACACTGTGATATCTTGTCTACTGTCACGCTATGTTGTTTTAATATAATCTGGCCTTTATTAAATCTATAAAACACACTTTTGAAATATTTTTTAGATGTGGTACGTGTACGTGTTGGTTGATGAGAGAAGTGTTTGCCACAAGGATGAGACTGTTAGCCCCTGACTTAGCTCCTAACAGCCGTGGAATCTAAACGGGACGTTGGGAGGATCCTTCTTATCACCATAAGCACATTTTGTTGGGGTATGAATAGCTTAACAGATGCTGGTGACCAGGAATGTGGGACATTAGCATGGAGATTTTAGCAAAGAGATGCTAGCCACTGCTAGCCGGGGAGACTACGCTTGAATCATTATGCCTTTTAAGTGCAAGGCTGAAAATTTTAATTTGTGTCTTAGGGAGGGAAAAAATCTGTAGATATTCAGTAACAGAGCAGCAAAAAATGTCTTATTGAAACATGATTAACAGGAAAATTGGGATTTTGTGGGTGGGAGGAGCAATGGGATTAATTACATAAAGCATAACTTTACCCTTTCATACAACATCCCTTTTTGAAATAACGTTTTAATCCATGATTTCCATCCAATCATCCTAGATATCCGCATATTTTAGCTAACTTCAGAAATTATCATTTCTCGGGAACAGCATCATTAAATTGTGAAACTCTTGACTGAAACAATGAAATCTCAGTGGAGAGAAAGAATGAAGACGTCCCACTGCTTGTTCCCATTTACTACCATTAGCGCTGCAAAGCCTGAAACAATAACTAAACAACATTCTACAAGGGCCGGGCAGATCGATCCAAATATCAATAGTATCGATACAAAGCTAGTAGCGTAATGAGATTGATACTTTTCATCTACAGAGCTTTGGGGGCAGAATAACTAAGAATGTGAATGTGAGCCGAACCAATAATAGGTTTTGCTTTTATTGAGCTAATTTGCACTTTGCATTTTTTCTCAAACAATAGTATGATAAAAGGGAATAACAGTTATTTTATTATTTTGTTACATTGTTGACTTTGTTTTATATTGTTTACAAACAAAAAATCTTAGATTTAAATTTCCCAGTTCTGCCATTCAGTTTGTTTATTAAAAATGTTTTATTTGACAAAAATCTTTATACTGTGTTTTATTATGATCATAATCATGATCAATAATTAAAGGCAAAGTCATTAAGTAATTATGAAATTTCAAAGAAAAAGTATCTATCAGCCCTACATTATACCACGATGCTCCAGGCTTATTTTTATCACATCATGTGTGCCATAGTGGTGGCACAAGCAGGTCTAAACAACCAGAACAGTGAGCAACAAGTCTCTAAATACTCGCTCTCAATTACAACAAATGTCACAACAATAGGCTCACTTTTAGCCTTACTTTTCTTGGGATAAACTGTAGTGAGTTGTGCTTTCTAGAAAGGATGGAGTTGTTTCAGAAGCTTTTAACACATACCTAGACTCAACAGTGTTATTGAACAGGAAGCGCTTCTGGTAGATTTCTCCATTGTCAGTATTGATGGTGATAACGGGATAGCCTGTTTGTGTGGTCCAAGGTTCCATCATCTTGGAAATGCTGAAGTGATAATCATCATTTCTCACCTGTCAATATTAACAGTGTTCTTTAATTCACAATTCATTTTATATAACCAAAATCACAAATATTTGAGAGATACTGAAGCTGTCTTGTCACCGTGAGAGCCCAATATCTTACCAGTTGAATGGAGTCCCAGAGGTCTTTTTGCTCTGTGTTTCCTCCTTTGAAGGTCTTGAGATACATCTAAAATGTACAAAAACAGAGATCCTAAGCTCAGAGCATTCATTTTCAGGTTTATTTGTATTAGAGCTGAATATAAAAAGAAAGAAAAAGAAGACACATCTGCTATCAGTCCAGCAGAAAAGAATGCGCTCTTAATAAAATATAACACATTAACAATATTTACCATGAAACTATCATTCTGTCATCTTCTGAATAGATGCAAGTAACCAAAGGCCTCATTTTTTGCAGTGGTTTAGCCAGACGTGTTTAAAATTATCATTATATACTTATACCATAAATGAAAATTGACAGTAAGTCTGACATGTAAAAATATAGAAGAGCAAAACAGACATTCATAAACAAAAAGAGTTCATTCAACTAAAGCATAGAAGAAAACGCTTCTTTGCGGTGGTCTACTTCCCCACCCATGATGTAAGTCATGTTATGACACTTCATCTATTCTAGATTGAAAAGAGAATTTAAGTCTTAACTCTTATCAGTCAGTGTTATGAAGTCAGGATCAGAGGTCACCTTTAGTCTTGAGTCAAAGAGAGTGCCAGCAGAACCCTGCCAGAAGCACTTAGAAGGATTCCAGCTGAATTTCAAACACTCTACATAACGTTAGAAGCAGTTGCTTACTCTGATGCCATTGGTGAAAACCCTTTCTCCCACAAAGTCGTCCAGCATTCTCAGCACCATCGCTCCCTGTGAACAGAAATGATGATATAGATAATTGATTAAAAACAAACATACTAATGAAAGCTTCTTTAACAAACTTGGACAATGGAACATTTTCCCCCATGAGAAAAAGTTCATGTCAATAAAAGTAAAAAGTTTAAACAAATATAAAACAAAACTGGTGGAACATGTCTTATTCCTCTGTCATCTTTTTGTGCTGTTTTTTGCCATTGAAATGCAGAAAATCTGAGGAGCTTTCTAAAGATTTCAGTGGGGGAAGAAAAGGTTCTCGGTGCCTATGAGTCTGCTGATGGATTTAAATGAATATCCACATTTTTAAGAGTAAATCACTCTTGTGAACAGAAAAAAAAAGCTACATGAAATATAGATTTACAGCTTAAGTAAATTCAAGCCAAAAGCAGAACTAAATCTCCATTAATGTTTGCCTTTTGTCCAGTATCAGCAGGTAAGTCTGCACCTATTTGTTTTGAGCTTTGGTGTCTAGATTTGGAAAACAATTGCATATTTTCGACCTCCATGAAAGCTAGGGTATTTAAAAGGATTTCCTGTCCAAAAATAAAACATCGCTGCAAAGTGGCAGTTTGCCAGTGATCATGTAAGCAAAGGCCAAGCCATTTTAAATCATCAGCTCTGGACAGATGAACCAAATCCAATAAAAGTAGACATACTTGGTGCAAACTGAGGAATATTTTTAAGGAAAAGAACTTCTGTCCAGCTGTAAATCTCAATGATGAAATGATATGTTTTAGGGTTGCTTGGCTGCTGCAGGGACTGCACAGACTGCAGTAGTAGATTCAACGGTGAAGTCTGAATTAAAGGCATGTCTTCGTTGCTTTGATACTCTACCTTACTGTAGCTGATAGCGTCAAACATCCCAACGACCTCAGAAGTTGTCTCAACATCATGTGGTGGAGGACTGAGAGGATGAGAGGTGGTCAGAGCATCTTCCTCAAACGCCATGTGGAGATCGTACATAATCAATGCATCTTTCTAGAGAAAACAGAGATTAGACTGTTGAATGAGAGAGCACTAGAAGATACGGCCACATTGCCATGTTCACTGTATTCGCTTAGCTTTTATCCATTCATTTAGAGGGTCTGGATCTTGAAATGACAAAGACTGCCATGAATCGAAAGTTACCTACATTTGAAGACCTCTCTTTCCGAATGTTGCAACAAGAAAACTTTGTTACCACATTGAAACCATTGATGGCTGTTGCTATTGTTGATCACTACATGTTTCTCAGTAGGATGCCTCAGATCACTCCCCAAGGTGATTCTCAAAAGTACCTGCTAGTAGCAACATGTTTAATTGCAACATGTCACCTCTCAATGTCTGTGCCATTAGGGTGTTCCTCAGGGCCCCATTCCTGGCCCTACATTATTTTGTTAAATAAATGTATTGTTTGTTCTGTGGGGCATTAATCCACCTCTATGTTGATGACATTGTCATTTAGGCCATTGGCCCTTCCCCTGATGTAATGTTTACATTTTACAGGACAGTAGTAACAGGACTGAAACATTTCAGTCTACTTTCAGTTCACAGTCAGAACTAAACACGAAGAGGCAACGTTCAGTTTTTATGCTCCTCACAAAAAAACAAACTCCCAGAAACCTGCAGGTCTGCTGAAACTCTCAGCAGTTTTAAATCAGGGTTAAGAACTTTTTTCTATTTGCAGCCTTTTATGATAAGAAGTGATATTTTTTCTGAGGGTTTCTTTCTTTCTTTCTTTCGTTCTTTCTTTCTTTCTTTCTTTCTTTTTGGTCAAGTAAAGGATAAATAATACAGAATATAAAAGATACTGTAGGCTGTGTTAATGTATTTTTAATTGTTTTTGACTCCCCTTTGTGTCATCAATGTTGCTTTTAAACAAGACCTGGATTGTACTCGAGAGGTTTTCAAATTTTAAGGGAGAGATGGGAATCACACATAAAACACTATGGACAGGTATGCATGTAGATGTGTTGAATATCAAAAATGAGAATTTGTTAGATTTGAATACAGACATCAGACACATTTTTATTCACTGTGACCTATGCTTACACAGATATCATTATCTTTGATTGCTAAGACCTTAAGAAGAGGATTCCTCAGTTCTAACTTAGTGGTAAAGGGTCAAAGATATTCAATGACCTCAACAAGAGGTTAAATACCTGGGAGTCCTTATCAATCAGTCAGAACTGAGGATGTTACATGGATGAAAGAGGAAAGTTCAGTTGCTTTCTTCTCAAAAGACCTTACCGACTGGGAATCCACACAGACATGATTTATGATGTGCAGTTCAAACAAACCTAATTAAAATAATAGAAACCATGACAGTTCCACCAGTTTCAGAGTAATGATATCACATAGCTGTCATAGTGCCAAATGCTGCAATGTAAAAGGAGCTTTTAATAGCAAAGCTGGCAAACTTTACCTTAAAAAATTTAAGCAAAAATTTAGCAGGTTGTAGCCTGCAGTTCTATAATATCTCTGTCTTCTCCATCAGTGATCCAATAAAGTCTCCCATATTCTAATAAGGAAGTAATTAACATTTATTTTCTATTGCGCTTCTTGAAGTCATGAAGCGCTTTACAAAAAAATCCCAAAACCCCATAAAAACAGAGCATAAAATGATAACAAATAAAACATCTATAAAAGGATGTAGGTCTAGTGATATTGGCTTAACCATAAACAATTCTAAACAAATGTGTCTTGAACTGAGACTTAAAGCTGCCTACACAGATGTAATGCTGGCATGGAGAGCGTTCCAGAGTCTGGAAGTCTTTTAAGGTGTGAAACCATTGTGTTTGTCAAATTTGAAGTTTTTCCAAATTAAAAGCTGATTAGGCTAAAAACACTGGCGCTGCATTGAGCATGTTGTTCAAACACTGAGAAGATGTTTATGAAACTTACAATTTGAAATGAAGGTTCAACTTTGTCCACGGCAAAGTATGACATGTAGGTGGCAAAGCCCTCATTCAGCCAAATTTCATTCCACCATTTCATTGTCACCATGTTTCCAAACCACTGTTGACAAAATGAGAAAAACATCATCAACACAAAGATATTCCAGACTCACATGCTGCTTTCTTCTTTTTGTAGGCAATATAATTGAACTTTTAAAACTTTATCAAACACTTTATTTCCTCTTACCTGGTGTGCCAGCTCATGAGCGATGACATTGGTGATTACTTCCTTGTGCAACAGTGAGGATACTCCTTCCTCATAGAGCAAAACTCCTTCTTGGTATGTGACCAGTCCCCAGTTTTCCATTGCCAAGGAAACCAAGTCTGGCAGCGCAATTTGGTCTAAAGGAATCACATAAATGTGAAGAAGTGATTGACTTTTACACCTCGTATACTGTTGATATGAGACTTAAAACATTTTCATTTCCTTCCATTTTTGTCCTGACTGCTGAAATTATGTACTCATGGAATTTTTAAAAAGAAGCTAAACACATGTATGTAAGCTGCTGATTATGATTTTTATTTTAATCCTATAAAAATCCCCTAGAGATGTGACTGAGCCAAGGAAGCTTTCATTAATTAGACGGTGGTCAGCATGAAGGTCATCTGAGGGATACTTGAAAAATATAATAATTGGCTAACATCTGTTATTATCAATATTATCCTACACTGTTACCAGAATTGAAACATTTTTGTAAATGTTTTGGGCTTTTAAGATATTCTAATTCCAAACAATTTCTGGATGTTATAATGAAAGTCAATGCTCATGAGCGTGGAAGTGCAGGAAGCTGAGCTGGCCCTGGAATATCCTGTTGGTACAGTATTTTCTTATCAATAAGAAGCATCATGATGCTCGTGAAACTGCATCAACGGATAGAACATAATCAGGACACCTGAGAAAGGAGTTATGATTAATTGGACTGCTTGTATTAATGAATGAAAAAGCAGCAATACTTTGAAATGCATCTGGAGGAATCATCAATGTATGAGCTGTTAAAAGATTAACAGATGATCAGATCGCATCATGACGGCCCGTATTCACACCTCTTATCAATTAGCTGGGCTTTGTAGCAGTCATTGCAACTTATATTTCCCTCATTTACTTTCACTCAAAAAGAGATGTTTGTAAAAATGTCAATGGGACATCTCCAATAGTGAACAAAGACTTCCCCTTCCCATACCTCTTCATAGATACAGAAGATCGAGATGGCTAGACATACAAAATCTAGGATTTGGTCTCTTGAAATTGCCCATAACTCAGTGCACTCTTCACCAAACCTGGGAATATTTCCACATGAAGTCTTACCAAGCTTGTTCATTCCATACTCAATTTCAAGATGGTTCTCGTAGAAATCGAGGATCTTTCCGGTGACGTTGGCAGCATATTCAGCATGTCCTGCTTCAATGGCTTCAGGACGGGCATAAGTCTGGATGAGCAGAAAATAGAGGTTTACTTTTACAATTTGCTGGTTTTAGCTTGAACTAATGGGATCAATGGTTCAAAGGAAGAAGACATCAGAGATCGTAACATAAATTTGTAGCACATTTGTGGTTCATCGTGTTGAATAGTTTGACACCAGTTTTAATACAATTCATAGAGACAATTAATGATGGAATATATCTATTTCTTATTTTGTACTTTTTTGTGCTATGGACCAGATATGTGTCCTTTAATAAAGTTTGATCGATTGAATTATGGGTTAATGATCCTAGATGATCATGTAATGTCATTAAATCAGTTATTCTTAAATCTATGGGGGTACACTTACTTTTATTTTCACACGATTTGACTTGGATTCAACTGAGTCTTCAAACTCTGAAACCGTGAAGGCAAACAAGTAGGTGGACATCTTTGGTGTTGGAAAAAAACGAGTTTTTTTCCATTCACCATCTATAATATTGGAGACTGGAAGAAAGGAAATAATGTGGGACAAAAATAAGTGAGGATTACATCATAATTTTAGCCAGAGCACAAATGACAGGAGGAGGGGGGGGGGGGGGGGGGGGGGGGGGGGGGGGGGGGGAGGGGGGGGGGGGGGGGGGGGGGGGGGGGGGGGGGGG
>JBBBVU010000010.1:3595015-3641234 GCA_037177055.1 Atherinosoma microstoma
ATATATTTTTGCATGTGTGTATTTCTGCTGTAGCATTGAAATTTCCCAGTCTGGGATAATTAAAGTACATTCTGATTATGATTCTGATTATAAATCAAGTAAAGCTAATTTAAATATTTCAGCAGCAACAGTAGTTGACTAATGTAACACCAATCACTGCATATTCCATATGTATGTATATTTTAGATTTAACAAAGAGCAAGGTTTTCTTGTCTTAGATTACTGTTTCTTATACGTATTTTTTCTTTCTTTACCACAAATGAATGTTTTTCTCTCTTTGTGTGTGTGTGCTCATGTCTCCTAGAATAATACTTATCTTTTTATACAGTAGTTTCTGTGGTTATAAAAGGGTTTATTGTAATTAATATGACCATTTCCCTTGTCAGGCCTGAGAAATAAAACAACAAGAATTAAATAAGAGGTAAAGAGAAAAACAAAACAAAAGACAAATCCATAGTTATTTATTCATTTCTGTACTTACATGTTATTCCTCAGTTATTATTGTCTGAAAGTAACTGTACTTAGAGCCTTTTATCCTATGTGTGGGTAAGTGGTTCTTATTCATAAATTTGTTAAGATAATGATGTTAATTGATTCTGAACATCTCCATGAAAATGTCTCAAAATGTTCCAGGAATATGCACTAATTTTCTAAAGTGAACAGGAACTTGAATTTTTTGAACATATTACAGAGGAAAAAGTTTCTGTCCCCAAACACACCCCTACCAGATCCTTCACTGTAAACACTGTGAGCATCGTTGTGTTTCTTCAAGCTTGTTTAAAATACGAGCTTTATGAAGAGTGAAATTAATTCAAACTTTGCTGATTGCTTCCAGCATGCTAGCATCATATCCTAGCTTGTTATAAGAAAATAGCAGAAATACAGATCTTTTATGTGTCAAAGACAACAAAGTAATAAAGACATCATCTCAAATATTGAAATTGTACAAATGATCTGAGTACTCTCATCCCGATAATTACTAGATACCTTGAACTGTATCAGTATTGGTGTGAGCTCAAGTCAGTATGAACCGTATACGTACAAGAAGAACAGCTCTACATCGGATGCACTTTTATATGTTGTCCACTTGACTCTCACATGTAAGGAGAAAGTTATTTTATTATTTATTTAGACAGCTCTTTAATGATGTCAGGACTGACTTGACCCTCAAAATACTTTACACTCTAGTCAACAATCCTGGATTTTCTTACAGACAGTCTGGTAAAATCCACGACCTCTCTTCCTCTCACATCACCCTCAACACAAGCACCCTCCAGATATCCATCTTGAGTCTTGTACTACCCTCTATAACCTCTGACTGGTCAGCACAGTTTGTAGAGCAGTCATACTGTGATGCTTGAAGCCGTGACTTTAATCTTCCACAAAGATAAATCTGAGTTTAAGTGGGAAAACTGAAGTACTGGTGCAGAGCAAATATCATCGGCCAGGATTACAAAGAAGGCGAGAAACATGTTTGTTTCTTTTTTTCTTTTCATAAGGATGCTGAAGGGTTCTGGCCTCAGAACTGATGTTTCAACAACAGCCCAGAAGTATTTGCTGCACCAAAAACAGCTCTGCTACAGACAAGAAGGCAATACAGAGGCAAAAAAAATTTATATATGATTTTTTCCTCCCAAAAAAGCATCAACAAATGTAGACATAGGGTGTCCTGCATTATCAAGTACCCCACCCTGCATGCAGACTGTCTGGCCCCTCCCCTCAGGCAGAAGGCTGCAAAGCCTCAAGGCCTGGACATCAGGCTCACATTCAGCTTCTTGCTGAAGTTTCTAGTCTTTTAGACTCAAAATCCCGACATCTCTGTGATGTAGGGATTTTGAGTCTAAACGACTCAGTGACACTGACCTGCCACTGCTATTTCTATGTAGTCGTCCTTTATTTATTTATTAATAGACATTAGATGCATCGTACTATTGGGTTATTGCAGTTTTTGTTCATTTATGACTACCGCCTGTTCTAGGATGCCCCGTGGACCCAGAACAGGTGGGAGAAAGGAGGATGAGGCGCGAGTTGTCCTCCATGTTGGAGAACAGCATGTTCTCCCCGTGTATGCATGAGTTCTCACCGGGTACTCCGGCTTCCTCCCACTAACATGCATGTTAGGTTAACTGGTCACTCTAAATTCTCCCTTGGAGGGAGGGAGTGAGTGTACCCTGCCTCTCACCTGATAATTGCTGGGATAGGCTCCAGCCCACCAGCGAGCATGAATTGGACTAAGCGTACAGAAAATGAATAAATTATCTTATCTTATCTTATCTTATCTTATCTTATCTTATCTTATCTTTGTACTGGGCCGAGTTGGACCTCAATTTTATACATTCTAAAAAAAGCGCTAATTTTGAAATTGAAAAAAAGTGGCCTCCTCTATCACATTATTTTGTCTTTACTCTAAATGTTAACATGAAGGACAGGTCAGTTTGTAACGGGTATTATTTTAATACAGAGTCATAATGAGCACACAATGTGGTTCATCGTTGTCTTGCTAAAATGACCAAAACTCTTCCAGAATATAGTTGTTTGGCTGGCAGCACATGTTGGTCCAAAACCTGTACATAGCATTCACTATTAAAGGTGTCTTCATGTGTGTACAAGTTACCCATCATGGATGCTAACTTTTCAGCTGTGGACTAATGATAAGACACACGGTCTCTCTTTATCCAACAGCATGTGGTCCATTGTCCAGGAGTCCCAAAAAAGAATTTAAAATGTTTATTGTTCAGTTTTCCACTTGACCTCAGTGTTTTTAGAATTTGTTTATGTATATATTTACATTTTTTTGAAGCTTTGCAGCATTTAAGCTTGTATCTATGGGTGCAGGAACAAACTGTATCCACTGATGATAGTTTTCTAACGGCTTCCTCAGTCAAGTCAGTTTCTACTACATTCTTCTTTTTACAATAACACCCGAGGACCTGAAGATTACAACCATCCAGTATACAGAGATTTGACCCGTTTGTCTGATTTACCAACATTTAAGTATCTGTAGTTTCAACATTTGACTTGCTGTGTTTGATTAAATTCAAAATAAAATTTAAATTATTTGTAAATCTGTTGTTTATTATTATTCATATTTTACAAAATACTCCAGATTAAAGTTTTGTGAAGGTTATTAACAAACATATTGGGAAAATACGTTGATAGCTTACAGAAAATTGCCTTCTCATCCCAGTCACAAACGCCCATGTGGGCTTGGCTGGATGAGAGGATCTAAGAGTCTACCTGCACACAGATCAGGTTTCTGAGACAAAGTAAAGCTAAAATGATGTATTTGGCCTTCATGATAAATAATCTTTTGCCATTGTAGTCTCACGCGCTGCACAAGTGGAGTGTTGAACCAGGTAGATAATAATTGACGCCTTCCCTTCCTCCATCCCACCGTCGCTCCGTCACGTTTTCACACCGTGCAGTCAGAGAAGACGGCAGAGTTGCGGGGCTAAAAATGTAAGAAAATCAAGATTTATAACGTTACAATTAGTTTTTACCTCCAATAACGCCAATGATGTTAGATTTCTATCAAAGCAGAATAAATATTCGTACGTGACCAACGAGGGAAATGTGACAGATGTTTAAGCTGCATTCATTGAAGATTAATAAAGTAGGAAAATTGGGCAGTTAACAATGTGCCGTTAAAAATATCATAAAAGCGGGGTTTTTAATAGACTAAATAGGCTTTTATAGAAGTTTAAAACTTCACTTAGTGGTTGTACCATATCGCCATATAGACAGTTTGATTTTGGGTTTCATGTGTCCTTATACTCCTTTTGCATGTCTTTGTTTTCATTTGCACCTCCTTTGGATCGTTAAGAGTTTATTTTGAATAACATTGAGGAGATTTTGTGTCGTTGTGTAACAATTTTAACTTTTAAAATAGATTTCAAACAAGAAACAAGAACGCAAACGCATTAACCCCTCATGTCTCCATTAGAGAAAACCAGTGTTGTGTTCTGCAGTGAGCGTCTTATTAAATTAAAGTCCCAAACTCCCATGGTCACAGAAGGCACCATTAGATTTGTTGTGGTCCAGCTACGGGATTGTGTTCCAGTCAACCAATCAGAGACGAGAAGGGGCTAGGCTGCCCCGCCCCCTGCGTCCTGCCCACTTCCCTGATACTCTGCGCATCTCTCAACCTTGATTCATTCCCTGCCAGTAAACGGTCCTTTCCGTCGCTTATCTCCGTTATTTGCGTCTGCTACAAGGCTAAAACTAAACCTGACCAGTAATAAAGAAAAGGAACTAAACTGCATCGCCCCGTTCTGTATAATTTACTGAGAGAAAAATAAATTCTCCTGCGACACATCTCAAGCGCGGGGGTTGCGTTTTTTCTTCCTTCTTTGTTTTAACATTTTCCTTCAAAAAATGAAAACGAAATTCATCAATGGGGTTTCTTCTTCCCCCTCCATGTCGCTCGGTCTCCTGGTGACTGAAAACGCCCTGCAGGTCCAGCCCAACACCCAGGAGGACCGTAAGGAGCTGGTCCGCCCCGACCAGCCCGACCTGGAAACCCGCCGCAAGGCGTATCTGTGGTGCAGGGAGTTCCTGCACGGAGCCTGGAAAAGGCTGGCCGAGGAAGATTTCCAGATTACCATCATAAGGTACCATGTGATCATTTTGCTTTTGCAGTAGACTTGTGATAGAGCTGCTATTGTTTCCTCCAGAGAACCATTGTCTCTGTTCAGTTTGGTGAATCAGAATCGGTGTGTTTGAGATGAGATCACACTCAACACTGAGTCAGAAGAGCCATGTGACAAGATGATGTTGTTCCCATTGAATAGACCAGAAAAATAAAGCAGCACTCGGTTCATGTGTCCGGATGTGACTCGGCGGTAGTTGATTCACGGTGTGATGCAAAGAGAATCTCTTACTGTATATTATTACCTTTAAGACTGATGCAATAAGAATTGGGCTCCAATAATCGTCTTTTTTTGTTGCTATCTAACAAGTTAGGGCTTATTTTCAGAAATATCATTAATTTAAATGCTTCTGTTTGTGTTTTAATTAAACATAACTTTGCACATTTTGAATAAATGTTGCCACATCATGTGGCAGTGATGAGTCTTAACTATTTTGTCTACAGCTCCAAAGTGTCCTTCACACGTTGAGGTAAAGATACAGGCACGTGTTTAAACTGAAATACTGTCTGGACAAGCAAATATTTCAAATACTTCCTGATTTAAAGAATAAAAAAAAAAGTGCTTCTGTTTCTGTCTTTTACGGGAAACTGGAGGATTTCTCTGGGTTTTATGTAGCATCCCATGTGTGGAGATGTGAGACCCCTAGAAACTGCTCTGGGCCTATCAAACCACACAAGAAAACACCATCTGCAGCAAAACAGAAATCCTCGCAACAATAATATTGACTGCATATGTGATCTTCTGTTCTCCAGGGGTGGTTTGAGCAACAAGCTCTTCCTGTGCAGCCTCCCTGACAGCCTGGACTCTGTCGGGGATGAGCCGAGGAGCATCCTGCTGCGCCTCTATGGGGCCATCCTGCAGGTGGGAGTTGTTTCCTTCTACAAAAATCAACCTACATGTAGGCCAGACTCTTCAAAAGGATGTGTATCTGAGAAAGCATAGCCCTCCCCCTCAATACTGTTTAGCTGTCAGTGTGTAATTACTGCTTATATGTGCTTCCTTATGACACACACAATTAACAGCAGAAATAGTTCACTGATTCCCTGAATGAAAACTTTTAAGACTGTTTGGCTCTTCGGCCTTTATGACTCACGTAACAGGGGTCAGTGTGATGTGTCGGCTCCACCATCAACGGTTGTTGTTGTGTGTGTGCTTGTAGCCAAAATGCTTATGTTAGAGTATGCATGCATGTGTAGTTATGTTTTCACGTGTGTATGTGTGTGTGCGCGGGTGTTTTAGCCATTGTTGTACATGGTGATGTACCCCCATGGCTGTACATGCATGTGTTCTTTGCCGTAGGCTTCCCAAAGGAGCATGCCTTGGGCACTCTTGTTCCCAGGTGAACCCACCAAAAAACACGGTACAGTATGAGATATCTGAAATCTCAGCCTAATACAAAGATGTAACAAACACTCATGTAGCACAGCGCCAGGAAGACGCAGCATGGAGGGAAAAACAAGGTGCTGAATCGCCTCTCCTGTCTGTCTCTTTCCTTCTCTAAATCCCTGCCTTGTGATCGCTAATCATTAAGAAGTATGCTTCAATTTTCTTCTTAAAGTAGTGGAAAAAGAAAAGATCCTGCTGATGACTCTGCACATCTGCAGCTCGCTCAGCTGACTTAAACAAAACAGCAAAGAGAGGAGTCATGAGTTTGTAAGCAGTTTAGCTCGGCCTGCCACATCTTTTCTTATACATCCTTATCTCCTAGCACGATGTGGCTGATGAGTCCAGAGTTCATGATTTCTAGACTCGTCCCACCAGTATCGCCACTTTTAACAGAACTTCTCCAAAGATAAAGTTTAGTCGCCACAGAAGCTCAAGGACTGAGAGACGTTCTAATCTCCTTCTGGCATTTTACCATCCAAAGCACACACAGTGGACTGATCTGCTGAGAGACATAAAAACGACAGCCAAAACAAAGAGACTAATTTCCTCTCAACCCTCAAATTGCAGCTGTAAAGCAATTCTTTTTCATTAAGAGACCCGCATTAAGTATTAACTAAAGTCCCAGTAATTGCTAATGGGTGTGTAAACAGCTTTTATTGCTCAGAATGTCTCAGTGAGCAGAAGCACTATGTCCTTCACCAAGGTAACTGCAGCCATCTCGGGAGGAATTAGGGATGTCTAATCAAAAAGCTAATATGATTGAGGAACTCAGAAGCCTTTGTCCGAGTGCACAGCTACTAATGATTAAACTGACTCTATCTGCGTTGAAGGGTTTCTTAGCAGTGAAGATATTTGGTGCAGATAAATTTACATGCAAGTTGCTGTAAAGCAGGTTTCCACATTTTCTGCTTCCTGGCTGGGTGTAGCGTTGAGCTGGTAGTTATTATGGGAGCACCATTCTGCACGTTCATATCCAAAAGACTTTGGTGTGTGTTTGAACTCATACTGTACTGTCTTGCACTGCGGGGCATGGTCAGGTTGTGGGGTGGACGCACATGGATGGCTTCGCATTTATTCATGGATAGTTCTTTCCTTTTTCTCTTGTTGATAGATGTCCTGTAATAAAGGAGATTCTCGACAGTCAAACAAAGAAAATCACTTCCAAGTAAGTAACTGATGATGGTGCTTCCATACAGTATGTTTCTCTGCTCTGGGAGTCCGTCTACAAACACCTGCCTCATGCCATGATATGTTGGACCCCCCCACCCCACCCCCATTCATGTATGAAACTCTTCTGTTGCATCCTTAAATTCTCCTCTAACTCCTGTTGTTCCTCTGAGTACACAAGGGAGCGGGGCATTTAGGGGAATTCAAAGAGAAGGCTGCACCTCTGCAACCCGGTGGGGTTTTTACCTGGGGTTCCCCCATGTCTCACCTCTCTAACCTCCCGACACTGCATGACTTTAAAAACTGAAGTTGGGGGAATGTTTTTTGATCCCGTTCCTTTTGTTTTTTCTCGTTCTGTTTTAACATTTGAATGAGGAAAGTCTTATGACTGAAAACAGATACTAACACCACAGAATTGTTCTTTCATTTTAAAGAAAAATATGTACAAAACAAAACTGTGTTGTTTTACCTTCTCTGTCATCTGTACAGACATATATGTGATGGATAACCAACAAACAAAATGCATCCGAGATGTTTAACAAGAAACTGAGAGGATGCCAATGATTTAACCTCTAGTTGCAAAGTAAAAAGCAACTACAGATTGCCTTTATTAGACAGCAGTCATATGGCCTTACTAAAACAAGTCCAGCAGTTCAAGATCCTTCAAAAGGAGCATTTGAATTTCAGAGTTTTGTGTAACCGTAGTCATAACATGCAGGTTAGCTAACTAGCTATTTGCAAGAGAGAAAGGGTGAGATCACCAACTTCTGACTAGTCAGCGTCTCTGTTGACCACTGTCAAGTAATCTTTTCATTTTTCAGTCCTGAGACAATGATTCAACCAGGCTTGTAAAAAAAACAAAAAAAGGGAAAATACGTAAACTTGCCCAATCTTATTCATTTAAAAAAATACTTGCTTTTCCCTTTTCAAAGGAGTTATTGTGACAACTGATATGAGTTCATGTAGTCAGTTGATCAGGAGGTTGTTGCAAAAGACAAGAATCTGACTGAGGGCTGGCTTCCTGCTGCGTACCGAGCAATCCAACACAGATGGGTCAGTCAGTGGAGATTTAGTTCTCTTCTTCTCTTTCATTCTTGTGAGCAAAAATGCAACAAACCTGGCTTAGAAATCAGAGCGTGCATGAGCACGTGCATGTAAGCACTTCTGCAACAGCAGCTTGAGTCTAAATGCAAAAATAATGTTTGCAGGCAAGAAAAATAAGGTTTACGATTAGGGGTGTCATAAGAGTAAAATCTTATTTCTAAAAGAATGAAATATTGATAATACACTTATAATATCTTCATTTGATCTCAACTGATAATAACTAAACTATCTAAACATAAATGACTGATAATTGAGATAATTGAGCAGTTTTCTAGTTCCTTACCTCCTGTCTTGAGTAATTCTCAATTACCATAAAAGAAAAGAGACAAAATTTTAAATAAAAACAAAGATAATCTCATTATTCTGAATTTTAGCCGTGATAATCATGGAGTTAAACTCCAATACGGCGACAGCCTTATTACACTTGTAAAACCCTAGTTTGAGATGGAGCTTTCTGAGTGATATAATATTTAATTTATAGTATTTAAGAAAGGATTGGTTCAAGGTTACATATAGCTCACAAGCATGAACTGTCCAGGAGCGTGTCCAGCTCAATAGCTGCAACAATGCAGGTTATTTAAACGTTTTTGTCTTTCAATGTTAAGGTGTCGAATCAACCGCATACTCGTTATAAGGTCCTATACCACAGCTTTGCATAAGGTAGCCTAACCTTAACTGATACATCCTCCATAATGACATGACAGCAGAGTACCTTACAAAAACTGCACATCCTAACTGAGACAAAGGGAGGATTTAATGCAGAACGGTTGTCTCAGTTTGTGCTCGATGGATTTAATAAACTGGTGTGCATTATAGCAAATACTAGACTATGTTGTGATGGGACCACTGGACCCATCTACATGTTTCTGAGTGTGTGGTAATCATTACTGACAGGAAGCTAAAATGCTGAAACGCACATACTCAGCTTTAAAAGGTATTTCATTAAATGAAGGCAGTTTATATATTTACAAAAAGTCATTTAAAGACTCTGTTTTGGTAAAAATAGATCATCAGGCTTCAGCTGAGGAACTCGGAACAGTCTCTCCTAAAGCAAAGCGTGAGTGAAGGCAACAAAGCACCAGGATGTTCATGCATGCAGTCTGCCAACCCTCAAACCCACTGACCTAGAAATTCCTTCACCCTACAGCCAGTCATGTGACTCTGACCCTTGACCCTCATGTTACAAAGCTGAATAAAGACTCCTCCTCACATGATCGAGGTGATGTCACCAGCCTTTTAGCTTTTGTTTCTACGCTGGCATCTCTCTCCCTCAAGTTTATGGCTCCTCCTCGGCAGCTTCCCTCCCCTCTAATCCAGCCTTCACTTAGCACTGGGGCTTATGGTGAGCTGACCTCATGTCAGTACCTTGGGATAACCTCGCCTACATCCAGCTTCCCAAACAATGCTGTCTGGTCAAGGTAGATCCTATTTGGATTAGGTAGGTTGACACAGAATCAATTGCACATGGGAATATTTCAGACGTCACAGCAGCTTCAGGCTCCCATGTCAGACAGACTTAACATTCAGATGATGAAGGGACAGTGATGGTGTTTAATGTAGCATAAAGAAGAGATCTATTTTAGTCTAAAAGCACATACCCACAAAAATTTGCAGCTGTATTACACACACGATAAATACTGTATGAGCCATTTGATTGCATCAATTGAGTGAAATAAACAGTACACCTGTAAATATAAATAATTCACTTGCATGATTCAACCATGTATGAAACTGGGGAAAAATCTACCCTCAAACTGAACATGTCAGCAGTGGAAAAGAAAAAAAAAATCCAGTGGACCATTCATAGTTTTAATATTTTACCAGCGCAGCAGTAATGAACTTATTCTGATCACCAACTAGAAGAAAAATGGCAGGAAGCTTGATTACAGCTTCAAAAATATGAATTTGTTCTTTATTTCTGAGCATTTCCTGACATTTAATAACTCAAACACTTAATTGCTTCATAGATAATCAAAATGATTATCATTAAACCAATATCCAGTTTGTAAACAGACCGTGGTCGCTGGTTGCATGTTATGTAATTAAATGGGAATTTGCTCCAGCCCTTATCACTGTCCACTTCACTGCTGTAGACAGATGGGCGGAATAAATGTGTCACAGTAGTTTTGCTTAGTTCAGACGGATTTGACTGGTCTGCGCTTCATTAATCCATCCCCCCCTTACTGTCCTTATTGACACACACAGCAGAGGAGATAAGAGCTGAGGTCAAAGCGGCAGCTGTCTGCGGCTCACGATGCACCTGGTGCATCTCTCCAAGGCCAGCCGGTAAATATCCCAGAGCAGGGAAGCAGCGCTGATAATGTGACCAGAGTAACAGTTGTAATCAAATACTGAACAGGAACAGAATGTGAAATAGACTGAAAGCGATACAGAGGTTAAAATGACAGGAATGGCAGCAAAAGATAAGAACAGCTTTACAACAGGAAGTTTCTGTTTCCGCCCCGACACCAGGAAACGGTGGGAAATAGGTGTTTAAATTCAGCTGTTTCTCAACAACCAGCTGCCTTGATGAATCTTTTACTTGTTGATAATGAAGTTTTTAACAGATGGAAAACTTGTCAGAGAGGAAATCAATCACAAACCATTTAAGCGAAATCTGGCATTTAAAGTAGGACAGGGGAAACGAAAGTGAGGTTAACTTAGGCCTGTCGCACAATCAATAGCATGATTCAGTGTGTGGGCTGACCTTGCAGTCTCTAAAAAGCAAAGCCAACACGAATGGCTGAGTAGTGCATTCAGAGAATTGAGATTTGGATCAAGAAAAGGACTTTGCAGTCTGGATAAACTCATTAGTAAACCAAGCAAGTAATCCCCTAAAAGCTGTCCCTTTTTATGTTGTCCATGTTGTGTTGATGGCTTCATGAAAAAGAAGAGATATTTAAAAAGAACAACTCCTTTTTCTTTATCTCCTTGCCTAGAGATAAATCGGTGCAGCCCCAAAAGACAACATCTTATTAAACCCATTTCTATATCTGAGTTATTTCCTGAAACTGTTTGGATATCTCTCTGTCAGCCTGCTATGATGCATTCATAGGTTTCAGGGACGCTGACTGATGCTCTGCCTCTTTTGGACCTTTTAAATCGACTAACCCCTTAAGCAGAACTGAATGACTTTGAAACGGAAGCTTAAAGTCAAGCTTTAATTTAAATACAATGTGCAAGCTCCTCCCCCTTCCTCTCTGCTGTGCTTCAGCTCAGCACCTCCCTGCAGAGGAAGCTGTCATGTACTCACGACTAGTAAGTGTATGTTGGAGAATTCACCCGGCTCTGTTGTTTTCACAAAAGTACAAAGTAGATTCTTGAAAATTGCTTTAGAAGCATTCATTGTGTTATTTGTTACTGTCAGACAGTTTTAGCCAATATGATTAGTGTTTGAGCCCAGCAACGATCAGTTCACAATGTCAGCTGTGTCACGGTGCAGAGGAAACGTGCATAGTCATGCCATGAGGCTGACTGGATGTAAGCAGTAATGCACTGCAGTTTTTAGTAAAGTTCACTGAACTTAAGATGGAGAAAATAGGTTCTGTCTTTATTTATTTATATGGAATGAAATCCGTGAGAGCTCCTGAACAGAGGAAACTAAATTCTTTGGGATGGGTTCCGCAAACTGGAGCACTCAGTTAAAAATTAAGGTCACTACATCCCCTGAGATGTCCATGTCCTCTACAGCTGACATCGTGAGGGCCCATTGCAGTTTAGCTTTCAGTAGCCACCATTTGTTTCTACCCCAGCTGTGTATGGTTGCACGTGTGAATGAGACAGTGGCATTGTTGTGTGTATTAATAAATGTACATTTCCGTTAGAGGAAGTTCTGCTTTTCTGCAGGTTCTGCAACAGAAATGGAGTGCAGCTCTCGTCTCTGATTAGCGGCATATATTGAAGTATACGCCTTATTATCATTGAAATATTCAATAATTATAGACTGCATTTGCATTTTTTCCTTACATTGCACATCCCTTATGACTAAGCACGTTTCTGTCTGTGCAGGGATACAATTATTGGTTTTAGGTCAGTAAAAAAAAGATAGTTCCTCCAAGAATTTCGTCACATCAAAGTTTGTGGATTTTCTTTGCCATCTGAGTATTTAGCACAAGCTAAAGGTTATCCAGTCCAAATAACAGATTCCACTTGCTTGAACAGTTTAAGTTTGGCAGCAAATTTAAAATCTGTTTTTGTTCAAAATAAATAGTTTGCACATAATGGTGTAAACATGAACATACTGGCAGTTTGAAGATCAAACTGATTTTCATCTTGTGGTGAAACTTTTGGCGCAAAGGAAGTGATGTTTAGAAAAAACAAAGCAAGACATTTCCTTACTTTAAAAAAAAAAAAAGAACAGGACAGTTTTGCAGCATGTTTTTAGTGTGGGGTATGTCCAGAAGGTTAGTTTTTATACATGCACTCTTGTTAAGTTTTGCTGCCTAAGACGATATACTGTACTTTCTGAGTTATTGGAAAATTTTGGAAGTAGTGATGCATCCAAAAAGCAACGCCCCCCCCCGACAGTGTTTTTTTCAGTGCGTTATGCGCAGGCAGCCTGCCAGCTGCTTGTTTGGCTGTATGTGTGTCAAGATGATTATGGTAATGTGGATAATTCATGCTGGAGATTTGAAAGCGCATGTGATCAGCATTCTGCAGATAAGGCGTTATGTAACCAGAGGGAGTATTGTATGAGCAAGTGAAACAGTGAGCTGCATGCTGTTCGAGGGATTATCATTTGTTCAAAATGTTCAGTCATTTCCAGAGTACTCGCTGTATCCATGTGTTACTGAGGAAATGCTGATTCAGACATGCAGATATGAAATATTTACTTTGATCAATGCTCTGCTTCCTTTTACTGACTTTCTGGACCCATCACTGCAGAAACTAAAGCTTGTATTCTTGTAGCATGATGCTTTTGGTTAGCTAAAATCTATAAAATGGCACATATCACTGCACTACTAATTGGTCTCCACAGGATGACACCCACCTATTTAAACTCAATCCACATTCCTCCGCTTCCCAACCCCTGTGTTCCTCAAACATGCATCTTCCTACACACAAGATAACATTTAGGCTATATTCAGTAATCCCGTTTCTACTCCTTGATGATGAGCTCATTTGTGTCGTGGTTTTAATGTTTAGTTGTTTTGTAATGAACTTTTCAGATTTGGAATTTTATTTGTTTAATTTCATATACATACATGAATATATCCGGTACTTATAACCATGTCATAACATACCACCATCAAAGAAGTTTAACTCTACAATTTAAGAAATAGGAGAATATAAGGAAATAGAAAGAAATACTTTTTTTTTTTAAATTGGGGACCCATTGAATTTGCTTGAGACCCTCTTAAATCGTCACCTATGGGTCCCGGGGACTCACTACATTAAAAACCAACATCACTGTATGTATGTTGTAGCTGTTGTGGAAACATACCTCTGTGAAGGGCTTCGAAACAGCTTTCGCAAACATGTGACTACCTGTTCTAATCCTCCATTGTCACATGGGGGCAGAACTCAAATTGTGGAACAGTTTGAAATAAAGGTGCCTCTTTGTTTTGTTTTCCTGTTGTTGTTTTTCTCTGACACGGGAAAGAACTCATTAGCTTTTCCGTAGAAAAACAAAATTGCCAGAAAATGCTACAGAGGATGTTTTTGGGATTATGAGAGCGACATTTGTGGTTCTTTATCCTGTTCGTTATGAAATTGGATGTTGTCTGGCCTTTACCGCTCCAGATCACTTCCAGCCAAATAGCATTCGACCAATGCATAGCATTAGTTTAGAGGTCTGGTGATGGAAAGTCCGGCTCTTTTCAAAGATTTGGCTATTTTGGCGCGGCTCCTTTAGAAGACTTTCCTAATTGTTCATCATTTAGTAAAACCCCCAAACTTTCTCTTCAGCCTAATTTAGCAGTTATAAGTTGGTAAGCTATTTTTATGTAGCTTTTTCATAAAATCCTTATTTTCATGCATTCTTGTAAAAAATATAGTTACTTTAGTGTTTTAACCAAACCTTTAAATGAACAATTGGACACAGAACCAAAACAACAAAATCAAACTAATAAAGTTTATAAGTCTTAACATTATGACACGAGATGAACTCGTTTCTCCACTCTCTCCGGACGCAGCTGTATTTAAGTCTGTCTTTTTCTAGTACTCTGTGTATTTACTCTGTACTACTACACTCCCTGTCTTCTAAGAACTGTCCCCCTTCTTTTAATTAATGGTATGATCCTAGTCTTTCCTCGCATGTGATTTGCCGATTAGTAAGTCTGTCAAAACAAAGTCCCGCCCCTTCTGAAGATTCGGTCCTTGCTGACAAGAGTCAACTCTTCTGATTCACTACAAAGAATCAGCTCTTAGAGCCGGCTTGTTGTCGAACAACACATCACCATCGAGGCCTATGTGTTGTCAGCTTCTTTGGAAAACTGCAGGTCGGTTCATTTATGTTTAAAAAAATTACCCAGAATCCTTCAGTCTGAGAGAACTGAGAGCTTTGTAGAGGGATACATATACAAGAATAAAAGTTAATTTTCATCCTTTTTGCGTTCAGAAACCCTGATTTTGTGACATAGTGGAGCAAAACTTCTATCAAACCTGCTTCTATTATTAAGACATATTAAGTACAGCAGTATATTAGCCTTAAGCTCACTAAACATACAATCTATCCATCCATTTGACATCCAGCTAGCTGCAGCCTTTGTCGCACAAATGCATCGTCTCTACATACAAGCTTTGCAGAGCTACTTGTGGTCTTTTAAATTTCCTTGGAAGAAGAAGTGAGATGATTTTTTAAAGAGACAAATTTACAACACATACAGCAGGTTTAACAGGCTACACACACTGGAGATTAAATAGTGAAGCTATTTATCGGCCGAATAGTTTCTCTCCTTCTCCTGCTTTTGTCCTTCCGCACCTCAAACATCTGGTGCTCCGTCTTAGGCAGTTAATGGTTATGAGTTTCAGATTTCATTTCTTAGCATATGCATTCAGTTAGAATGAACTCAGGACACAGTCCAGCATCTTTGAGCCGACTTTACGGCTTTTTCTTTCTTGCTTTTAAGGAATTGATTTGCTCTGCTTTCCCCTGCAGTAATTAAGATAACACAAAATGATTGTTTTGTACTTATTTTTAATCTTTTCTTTCACAGATAAGCTAACTGTGCCAGATACAGTTTTCCTGGTTGTTACAAGTGTCTGAAAATGTACCTGTTCCAGACTTTGTCCCTTTAACAAATGTCAACCAGGAGACCTCACCTGAAAAATACTTGCAGAGCTCTATAACATCCTTGAATGGTCCTATCTTTTATAACGTCTTTTCACAACACATTTTTATTTAATATCCACCTTTTTTTGATAGTTATTTATTAAAGCAGAAATACAAGCATCCCCAAAAGTGAGAGCTCAGCATTGAGCCTCTCCACAGGTGCTTTAGCACAGTTCTGTTTTGAGAGGTTTGGTCGCAACATGGGTCAAAATAATGCATATCATCTCACAAAGGCCACAAAGTGGGAGGTATTGTTTTATTTGAGCTGGTTTCCCGCTGGACAGCCAGTATGAAACACATTCCTCTGGCTATGAGACAGCAACCTCCGTGCTCAGGTCCAAGTCTCTGTCTCTGCAGCAATTTGTCTGATTGTAATTCACTTGGGAGGGTTGAGACAGCAATATATCACACTGCTTTTTACTGTGACCTCTGAGTTTAATTTAATTCAGCAGATTGGTTTCGGCCACTCATATTAAAGATGCACTCAAGCAATTTTTGTAGCCATTAAACGGGGTTAGAAGTAACATTTCACATTATGCAACTTCATGTTTCTTCTTTATTAGAGCCATAACTGTCTGGTAAACCAGGATCTTTCAAGCTTCAGTTTGAAACTTTATTCATTTGATTTTACGACGAGAAAAGACAATTTAAAAAAGTACTTTGTGAGATGATATTTCCAATGAAACTGGGAATTGAGTTGGTCATGCAAACTTGCCTCCAAGAGATGCAATTTAAAACTTCGCAAATGTGAATTTAACTTTCCCACAGGATAAATCAACTGTAGAACGAGCCTTGAATCTGTTCACGTTGTTAGCTTTACTGTTCATTAGCAAGAGATCCTTCTCCTCTGCCAGTGACCTCCTGCCTATTTGGTAAGAAGCCCAGCTTTCTATCTTTTCTACACAATAGGGTGGAGGTGACTCAGTTGGTGAGAAACTTGCGCTCAGCTTTAGTCGGTCACATGTTTGTGTTGGTATGGGAGAAGCTTCCTCATTAGCCTTGAGCCCCTGTTGTCCTCCAGGCTGCATGTGTCGGCGTGGGACTTTTGTGTGTCTTGCAGATAAAGTGAGACAGACAAGGCCGTTTTCTCTGCTTCAGCAGCTTCAACAGTGACTGCTGCTGAATGACGGCCAAGTTTCCCTGAAAGTTTTAATCTACCTCTTGTGTTCTCCTCTCCGCTCTGACATGCAAACCTAACTAACCCTAACAGCAGCATTTCTCTTTCATTCAGGCTCATCCATCTTTCTCCTCCACCCCCCTAACTTTCTCTTAAGCCCCTTTCAGACATCCACTTCACTCTGCTAACATTTTGGTATTTTCAAGCCCTTTTCTGTTAAAGCAGATTTGGTAGTTTCAGTTTAGCTTCTAACTATACAAAAACAGCTAATAAAGAACAGCAGTTTAACTCTTGTCTAGTTTTAGGCCTAGTTTGAGCCCTATGTCTAGTTTTAGGCCTCTGCTTAAAAATTGCGTAGCCATAATGAAATGAGTTTATCTCTGCAACCACAAGGTCTGTTTGAGTCATCGTAAAGGAAAATTTGTGAGATTTAAGATGTGTGAATAGCATAGCAGTATATGTGCTACTGGTTATGAAATAAAAGAAGTTGGCACATAGCACAAAAGAAAAAACTTCCAGGCTTGCCTAAAAAAACAAACAACCGGACAATTTCAGGATGAATATGAATATCCCTTTAGAATAATGCAGCTGTAGCTCTAAATCTTGATTAAATCATTGTCAAATATGTGAACATTTTCTCTGCAAAGGCCACTTCTGAAAAAATGAAGCAAAACAAAATTAGAGAGGTTTTAGTACCAGTTCAGACAAGGTCTCCAAAATAACCATTTTGGCACAGTTTGGCACCATCTGTTCTCACAGTCTCCCAATTGGGGGACCTCAGGTTTTAAAAGTTTTTTAAACATGAAACTTTATAGTAATAGATAGGCAAAACCACTAAAGGACAATCTGAACTATGACATATTGTTAAGTTAGGACAGATTCAATTGGATTATCATTGTTTGACAGTAAATTACAAAAAAAGACCAAGTCCCTCTCTTTGCCATGTAATGGTACTTACTTTAAATGTGTAGTTACACATTTACAGTGAAACATGATGTTAGCATTATCATGCTACGGAGGAGCTTTTGTGTAGCAGGGGGCTAAGAGGCTGGTCTATACTGAAAGAAGGATAATAAATGCAACCAAATATGAATATATAGAGATACCCTTGAAGAAAGCCAGCCACTTAGGACCAAAAGCTGAGACTGAAACAAAACATTGGCCTAAAAACAAAGAGACGATACAACACTCAGGTGCTTTTATCAAAAGTCTCTGGTGTTGTTTGGGTTTTTCAACTACAGCCCAGTCTTAACTCCCACAGAGCATGTGTGGAAAGTTCTTAGGAGATGGACTTCTGGACTATTTCCAGTCTGAGACCTTTAAAGAGGTTTTCTTAAAGAAAAGGAAAAACTCTTGAAAAGTCTTAAAGCTGCAACAGCTGCCAAAGTAAAGAACAAAGAGTCAGTCATTTTAGTTTTTGAAATTTAAGAATTAATACAATGTATTCACTCATGTTGTTATATGTTAAGAATTATAGATTGACAATGGATTATGTCCATTATTTTCTAGAAAATACACAAGTTACAAGGTCATGATACTTTCTAAACATCTCAGAAAGTAATCAGTATAGTAGTACTATACATAAAGTACTAATACATAAAGTAGACATTTATCAAATATGATGTCTAAATAATGGAGGCTGCAATGTAATTATGGGCTGCAGGTATGAGCTCCACAAACTGATACCATCAAACTTTCAACATACACACATTTTCCAGCTTCCCTTTACAGTTATTGAATCAGATCAAAGCTCAGTTATTATTCCCAGTGATGCGTAAAGGCGTGTCCAAACAGATTTCTCTTTAGATTAAGTCTGACATTACATATGTAAAGGCTAGCATCCAGAATTTGTCTGTGTCTCAGTGACCAGAAATCTTTTCACTGTTAAGTGGAGCAAAAGGAAATCCAGCTCCAAAAGCTTGTTCTATGGGAAGATAGAGGATGTAACATATAAGATATAAATAATCAAACATGGAAAATGTAGGTCACAGACTCAGTTCTGCTGCTGTTCTTGTTATGCTGTCAGCACAGTGTTCATTAAAACAGGCCTGTAGATATTTGCGCCTCAGTTAGATAATGATGCTCAAAACCCAAACTTCTCGATTTCGTTTGAATCAAAGAGCTGCCACAGATTTCTGAAAGGGGCTGACCAGAGAATCACTCGCTCTAACTTGAATGTTTTTAGGTGTGATGACCAGAAAAAAGTGCTTTATGTCATTTCTCATCCTGCTCTGCAACACTGATGGGTAGATGTTGTAGTAGTTTCTTACCGTCTGTGTGTTTGCAGGGGGCAGAGGCCATGGTGCTGGAGAGCGTCATGTTCGCCATCTTGGCGGAGAGGGAGCTGGGGCCTAAACTCTATGGCATTTTCCCTCAGGGCCGCCTGGAGCAGTACGTCCCTGTAAGTCAACATGCTGCTTATCATATGCTAATGATTTCGTTTACATGTAGAACTATTAGGATTGTTAAAAATACAAGGGGGCTGAGTGCAATAAATAACAAGAATGCACCCTTCAGACTTCAGTGCGCTAATCATGAATCCTCTGATTATTTAGTTTGTTACACTCGAGAGATTAAATGTTTCAGCACAGCAGAGAAATCTAAAGAAATGTCAGTTCTTCTGATGTTAAACATGCTCTTAATCAGCTATGTTGTCAATAAGGTGCATGAAATAAAAGCATCCACATCATAAATCACTCAATAACTGATTCATAACACTTTTTGAAGAAATAAAAGTGAAACAGACTGAACAACTCAAGACAAACATACATGTCTTTGTCAATCCTATTTGATTCATGCAATTTGATTTCTGGCTTCATAATTCTGACCAGATACATACAGTATGGGAGAATTTGGCTTTCTTGAAAAGGTTTATCTTCTTTTTTGGCTGAAAAATCTCTTTCAGTTTCCAAAAATCTTTGGTTAAGCTTCAAAAAGCAAGATTTTGCATTGAAAAGCTCAAATAGTTCATTAAGTAAGATGAAGATAAAGCAGATGATGCAAATGATTAATCAACTAGTTCTCGCAAATGTAGGTTTTTAATTCATTGCAGTCGCGTTTGCCATCCTGATGTTGATGTTAAGATGTAAAGTTGAGTAAAGTCCACTTATTTTATTGGTTCTAGCCAAGTTTTGGTCATCAGCCTCAATAATGTTTTGCTAAATACGCCACTTATTGTATTAGATTTTGTGTAAAAAAGATCTAATTTTGAGTTCAGCTGTTTTTATTCTGTCAATAAAAATAAATTAACATATTTTGTCCATTTTCAACAGAGTTACAGAAAGAAGTAAATCTCGATTGGAATTGAAATTCTTATAGCAGCATTTTAGTGACATGGTTCATGAATTAGATCCATCATTTCAGATTTGATTTGAATAAAATGGCAAATTATTTTCTCTTAAAAACAAATTATTTTGTGAAATCTTTATATGAAATGAATGGTACATGTGAATGTGTGCTCACGGTTTCCCATGATGCATCAGTGATCCGTGTGCAGAGACCCTATATAACATACCCTATGACATCTGCTCATTGCTGTAATTTTCCATGTGGAAAAAAATAAAGCTGACCTTAACTGACTCCTTGGAGGAATCATTGAACTGGGACTAAAATAGGCGGCATTCAGATATATTTATATTTATCTTGTTTAAACATTGACGGGAAGATAGTAAAAGTACACAAAAATATAAACTTCTCCACACAATGTGGTTGTGAGAAGCAGTAAAACTTTCCTTAAATGGGAGTATAACATGCACATTATTACATATCAGCTTCTTATGTTTCAGTGTCTCCAGCAGCTGATTTATATAAGCACCTTATGTAAATCATGGCTGTTGATAAGCAGACATGTTATCTTTTTGACAGAGCCGTAAACTGGACACCTGTGAGTTAAGTGAGTCCAGCATCTCGGCTGAGGTTGCAGAGAAGATGGCCAAGTTTCATGGGATGAGGATGCCCTTCAACAAGGAGCCAAAGTGGCTGTTTGGAACCATGGACAAGTGAGTCATTCCTCTTCTTACATCACCATCTAGCCAACAGAGGATTTGGAAAATTTCCTGTCAATAACTTAAGTTTACCATTGAGGAGATAACGCGTGACACCACCGATAACCTGTTGACAAATATGTCGGTCGTGGGCTTGTCAGGATGCGCTCCCGTTTGAAGGGCTTTATTGGCTGTTTGCAAGGTTGATGTTGCACAATGTTTGTCAGCGTGTAGTGATAAAGTCCGTTGTTGCAATCCATTGACCATTTGCGAAGACACCTAAATACTCTTATCAGCCTTTCATGTGGGAATTTGACCTGTCGCGTGTGTGGCTATGTAAACTTCCACGCCGTAAAGCAGAGAGCTCAGTGGATGTCAAATCCACCATCAGAAAAACCACAAACATCAGCTCTGTCAGGTTAATGAAGAATGGAAAAAAAGAAACAGTCAATTCATTCTGAAAAATAATATTTACTTTGGATTTTTACCACAACATCTTTGTCTTTTCCTTTCCCTGGAGAAAGTTGCAGCAGAAATGATTGCTGTGGATCGTATGCTGACATGTGAATGAATTCAAACAGCAAAACTTCAGCAAGTTTGACATTCCCAGGAAGTGGCTGAAATTATTTAAATTTGTTCTTAAACATAATTTTTGATTGTGTTAGAATTAGGAAATCTGGACTGATATCTTCTAGATATACAACGTAGTTGGGAGCTTCTGAACACACACTACATCCCATCAGGCTGCTGAAGGCAGAATACATTTCTTTAACTTAAATTCTCTACTGTGATGTTGTTATACAACACAGCTATGATATTAACTTATTTAGAAGTTACAAAATAATCAGTTGTCTAATTCATATTTGCTGAAATTATATTAACTTATAATTAATCTTAATCTTAATACAAGTAATCAACACACAATATAAAGAATGAATCGATATAAAACTATATTTTTGGTGAGTTAAAGGAAAGTCATTGTGGTCATTGTGAAATAATTATAAAAAATTAAGCTAATCTCGGTTGTAGAATGAACATAGGCGGTTTAAAACCCAGAAACATTTATTTGACTTATAACAGACCAAGAATAAAATAAAGTAAAGTTGCCACAGGATGATATATTTGGTAGCTGATCTCAATTAAATGAGACAATTTCAAGAATTACTGATTACAAATGGGATCCATTGAAATAAAAACTCTCTAGAAAAACCAAGCTGCACACACATAGTAACTTATTTGGAGACAAAGCCGAATCAGGCTCACCTTATCAGCTGCTTTTGAGTTTGAGTTTTGAGTTTGAGTTCATTTAATGTTCTTACTTTTTCATTATCTTGATTGTCATAATCGATTTGATATTCCTGACACAAATGGTTGTGGTGATGCTTTAAGATAAGATAAGATAAGATGAGAAAAGAAGACCTTTACCGGTATTTGTCCCCAGCGGGGAAATTCCAGTTCAACAGCAGCAAGAAAGAAAAGATCTGAAGAAAAAGTCACAGAAAGAAATGAATAAAACATAAATAACAAACAAAAATAGATAAGAAAAAATGGTAGAATTGTTTACTATTTACAATATTTACAATGATAATTTATGTAAAATATCTAAATTTAAAAAACTAATGTCATAACATATAGTCCCTTTTAGCAATCCGTACCTAACCAGGTTGCAGAGGTGGTTATAGCAGATTTTCTTCAATTTATTTTTGATAAAGTACAGTATAGTGACTCTAAGATGTGCCCCAACAAGTAATAAAGCAGAACATTGAAGGGCTAAAAGCTTCAGTTTGTTGATCTGTTCAATTCCTCAAATGATTTGGCCTCCAGACCAGACTGACTGTTTATATTAGCTTAATAAAGACCCCAAAACAAGCCAGAGAGTAAAATAGAGCTTTATAGCGAAGCAATGAACACTGATATTATTTAACTCTCCAAAATTTGATGCAAAAGAAATTAAGTACAATCATGTTGCATCTACTCTAAGCTTCTCAGAGAGTTGTGTGTAATTGGACATGTCTTTACATTCAAACCTAAAGTGCTGAACACAAAAGAGACAAACATTAACAAAACAAGCAATAAATGATACATTCATACATAAACATAGACAAGCAGAAGATATACAGCTAACCATTTACATAGATTCACTTACACATGCATACACACACATATGAACATAGAAACAAAACCAAGAGACATTAAAAATGACTTACGGCAATCATAAAAAGACTTCTTATTAAATTAGGCAGGAACATGCTTTGGGAGTTCAGTTATTTATTGTCGGCTTATGAAAACAAGAACATATTGAGTTTAATTATAAATGTAGACAGCTGTAACGAACCTCAGTTTCCACAGAAACTGAAGGCACCTTCAGCAGAATTGGATTTAATTCTGGGAGCAACTAAATAACAGAAACAGCTTAATTCGGCTGTAAGTATGTCTGCAACCTGGTTATTTAGAGTTAAACACTTTGATATGGTCCTTGGTGAGATAAAAGGGGGAGTAACTGAGCATGTCACTCTCTCACCAGGTACCTGAGCCAAGTCATGAGGCTGAACTTCACCAGAGAGTCCCACCTGCGCCGCTTCAACCGCCTGCTGGCCTACAACCTGCCACAGGAGATGGAAATGCTGAAGTATGTTCCTGTGCACACACCATGGCACATGCATAGTCTGCTTCCCCACATGGTTTTATGTAACAGGAGGTGTAGAACGTATATATCCTGTGTTAGTGAGACATCATCATACTGGAATGCTGTTTTTTGAGTCCTTTCCAAGGAAGCAAGCAGACCTTTGCAGAGCAGAGACATGTCTAGATTGCATAACGGTGTTGAATTACACCAGAATCCGAGTCATTATTGTTATTATTATTTGGCTCATAATATGTGACTGCTTGATTGAAGAGACCTAACCTGAGAAGTTTTATGTTTTCTTCTTTAGACCCACTTTGTACAGCAGTAAAGTCAACATGTGTTGGTGTAAAGGCCATGCATTTTCACAAAGCATACATTGTACAGTAAATCCTGTTTTTTTTTAAAAGGAATGAAATTAAACAGATCTTAGTGAAGGTTAGGATTTAGAAATGCATAACCCTGGGGATTTTAAATGATCTTATCAGGAGTCCTCTTAGATTAATTCTCATATTTTTCACGTACTTTGTATTGTTGCCACCCTTTTGTCATGGTTTGTAATGCAGCATTTACAGCTCCTGTTTCTTTAAACCTTCCCCTCCTCTAAACTCTGCTTGGTCAAATGACTTGTCAAAAACAATGGAGTGGGACGGTTGCCGAACAAGCCACTATGCAGGCATTAAATAAGTGTTTTTCCTTGTTCTGTAATTAAATCCAGGAAGAAAAGCTGTATGTTAAAGGCAGCTCAAGAGAGAAAAACTCAATTTAGGCATTGACTTGCTTTTATAGCACTGCAAGCCTTTCACATGCACAAAAAGCCACTCATGCACACACAGCAGAAAGCAGAGCTCTTTAAACTGCCAGGTAACAGGACGAAGGAGACGCCTCCTAGATCTCTGACTTTTTCTTGTGTTTGGGCAGGTCGCTGCTGGAGTCCACCCATTCTCCTGTGGTGTTCTGCCACAACGACTGTCAAGAAGGTGCCACATACCAACACAAACGCTCCCTGTACTTATTTTATTTGTTTTGTCTTTTTATAGAGGACCTAACATTTGTGTTTGTGCTGCTTTCAGGGAACATCCTGCTGCTGAAGGGCCGCCAGAGCTCAGACAAACAGAAGCTGATGCTTATTGACTTTGAATACAGCAGCTACAACTACAGGTACTTTAGAAACAACCGCAGCGTAAACTTCACATATAACAGCATGAGTAACTATTGTTGTTTACTGTTTTTATTTTTTATTTTATTTTTATTTTTGGACCGTTCATCAGAACAGATGATATTTGGAGGTGTCACTTTGGACTGTGGGAGCTATATGGGAGATTTTTTCCTATTATCAAACTTGCAGAATAATTAGTAATGAAAAGGAATGGCTAGAGTCTGAGGCAACATAGATAAATGTTTATTTCGATTCAATGACCAATGCATGTTTGTCAAGCTGATGTAATTACTCACCTCAGGACTAATGTGTGTTTATCCGCCGCTAAAAGTAGTTCCCAAATGTGCTTTGTGCACTTTTTTGAGTGACATTTGCTAAAAATGAAAAAGTCCAGATGTTTGACCTATTTTATTCTTCAGCAACAGAAAAGCACTCAGAATTTACTTATTTATTAATCACTAAATATTCCTTTTACTTCATATCTTCATTTAGCTTGTGAGACATTAAAAAATATTTCTATCATGAGCAGTGAGTGACAAACACAAGGAAGCACGAGTAGATCAAAGGCAGCGGAAGATTTTGGAAAATACACAAAGTGATCTTGTTCTGTAAAAATTCCCTGACCAGTTTATGTTTTTTTAAAGTCGAGCTTTTCCTGATAAAAGGAAATGAAACTTGAAGACAAAGGGAAGGAAATTCTATTTTGGTCGTTTTGTCCTTGCACTCCAGCCAAAGTTATGTATTGTTTAGTGTTTTTAACAGAGAACCTGCGTGTTGTAACTGTCAGCAGGTTGTCAGATGGTTTGTAGAAATCTGGCTATTTTTCCTGCTTGCAACTAGAAACGACTTGGATCTTATGAATCTTTCTCTTCCTGCTTTTCCATACAGAAACATAGGAGACTTCCTTACGGCTTCAATGTTTAAATTTAGTTTAACTGGCCTTTTATAGTCCAAACTCTCGACCCCATTTAGTATTGTCAGTCTAAATGAAAAACCAGCTGTTCTTTTCTGTGTTTGTACCACAGAACCATTTGGATTATGTACAATTGTTACCGGCCACGACAGTGAGACTGGTTCTGTTTTGAGTACGGTACATTAGCAGATCTATTTGTCTAGTGACGCTGAATAGAAAGTAAAATATTTTTGTCCCATATTTAGTTAACTAAATTAAAAGTGAGACTCATACGAAAAGTAAATATTTGAAAAAGTGTAAAAATAATGAACGAACAAATTGTATAGAGTTAACTTTAGTTTAAATATGAGTAGAAAAATACTTTTTATGTTATTATATTTAACATAATATTGCATATAACATGAAACACTTGTGATCTCCATACTCTTCCACTAGTTTTTATGTTTTAAACAACATCATGTAGTAATAAGATATAGATCCAAATGTGTTTAAATCTCCTGCAGCTGATGCACACAAAGGAATGCAGATGTCATTTCTTTACCTAAAGATAGGAGCAGAAATGACCCTGTACTGTAGGTAGTTATGGTGAGTCCTTGTCTAAGTTTGGTACAAAAGTACCACCGATACTTAACCCTGTAATAACTTTAAGGCACACTCTTTCTGAACTGCCTTTTAATAGTTTTTGAACTGTTGTTCAAAAACTATTTTTGACACCCCCCCCACACACACACATGTTTAAGTTTGTAACCAATTTGTGAGAAGTTTTTATGGGAGTAGGATTTACTTTCTTCTCCCTCCGTGATACATTCTCGCACCAGTATTCAAACGTACAGTTTTGTAACTATGAGTGCAGAATCATTTTAGTAAATGTACAGACAAAAAGGTACAAAAATGTACAGATTTTTAAGCTAAAGGGTTTGTACCCTGTGCTCATTTTTGAGACCCTTCCTGAACCCTAATTTCTTAGTCTGCTGTTGCATCACCATTGCTCATACTCCTTCCAGTAATTCTCCTCCCATCTAAACCTTAGCTCCCTCAAACTAGATGGGGTGGTTGATAATCTGCAAGAGGGATTGAGTGACCTAGATCCAGACAAAAAAAGATACCAGAGTCATTGGAAACGGGGGGAAAAAGAACAAAAGTTGGCCTGATTTGTTTCTCCAGTATTTGCTGACTCTGACTGTCATAATTCAGCCCTGTAAAATATTCATTGTAGCTGTTATGTAACCACAATTTGGCAGGCTGGTGAGGGCACCCAGGATGAAGGGGATGGAAAGACCTGTCAGTGTGACTTATGGAGACAATGGTGCGGTAGATTTCCACTGCAGCTTGTACACAGAGCTACAGCAGCTGTAATGTGATTGTGTATCTGAAGGAGAACTTATTTCTATGTCAGTTCCTGTGGAGCTTATTTTTTAAATGGCCACAAACTCCCAGATCCTTTCAGCATGGCCCCTTTAAGTCTCTCCAAATGTTACATAGCAAACATGTGGCCCACAAATGACTATACACTTATTAAGCAAGTGATCATGTATGTACAGAATCCCCCCTGCACACTTCCCGGCACATACTGTGGGTGTTCAGGGATTTTTCTTTCTTCATTGGCTACAAGACGTGGGGACGAGCCCAGATTGTAGCCTCCCACAGAGCAAAGGAGGGGGCAGGGGGGTGGGGGATTTCATGTTGAAAACAGTCCCAGGCCCCTGATAACAGTGTGGGAAGCAGCTTCCAACTGCTACGTTAGGACATGACCTCATGCAGACACAGTCTACTGTATTTGTCCTGGGTTAAATCGCTCTGACTGCAGCGGAGAATTAAATCCAACATTGTTTATCTGAAATAGAATTGACACAATTATTTTATTACCTACAATTAAAGCATTTACTAGTCTAATTTATATCTTGTTTAAGCTAATCTGCTTTGCATAAATGGCGCACGTTGTTACAAAACGTGTCACAAATCAGCCGAAGCCGCATGTTAGTCGTCACTTCCTTCATATGCTGGACATCAGGTGGTACGAGTTCAAATCGGGACCAGCTGTGTTTATGCATGATTAAAAACACGGAAGACAGAATACAAGACAAACCTTCAGGGACGGGAAGCAGAGGCAGTAAGTGAAAGTTCCTGATAAAAAAACAAAACACGCACTCACAAAAAAAAAAAAAAAAAAAGTCTCAGGGTTTCTGAAAAAAAAAAAATCCAAACCAAAAAAACATGAAGTTTGGCTCTGTCTCAAATAAACTTCCAAAGCCCTAAATCCTTTAACTGTCCCACACAAACACACAGAAGAGCTCAGTTTGATTGAAGCATGAGCCAATCTCTTTGCAGGATTCCAACGGATAAAATAGATTATAAGATTAAATACTTAAATGAAATTTTATGGAAAAACAAAACGAAACAGAAAACTATTGTATTGTATCCTCGTGTGTGTATAAGCAGATACGGGGTTAATAAGTGGCAATAGTGCACATGTTACATGAAATTCTGTTTCTGTTGCAGGGGATTCGACATCGGCAACCATTTCTGTGAATGGATGTACGACTACAACTGTGAGGAGTCTCCCTTCTTCAAAGTGGATGCCCAGAACTACCCTTCAAAAGCCCAGCAGGTGTGTGTTAATTATTTTTAATGTGCTGCTGTTTATTTATTTGTTTTTACTCTGATCGGACCACTGACTGCTATGAGATGTTTGTGCTTAGCTCCACTTCATTGAAAGCTACCTGCTTGAGTCCAATCGAGGGTTTGACAACCTGAGTGCGGAGGACCAAATGAAGTTGAAGGAGGACATGTATGTGGAGGTCAACAGGTGAGTCCAACCGGACACAATCTGACTCAATGGAAAGTTTAAACTTTAAAAGCTTTTTTTTTTTCTTTCTTCTTGTTAAAGTACAAAGTGTTTTTGTGTTTCTGAGTGCAGGTTCTCCCTTGCATCTCACTTCTTTTGGGGCTTATGGTCCATCATTCAGGCCCGACTGTCCACAATCGAGTTTGGATACATGGTAAGCTTTTTCTTTCTCAATTTTCTTTGAATCATTATGCCTGCCATGTTTGTATGTTTACCTCCTGGAGGATGCAGTGCCATTATCTGGTGTTGAGACAATGTCAGAGGCTGTCAGAGCAGATTGCCATGATTGCCTGAAAGGATGTCATGACCTAAACCAGGACAGAGGTTTTAACAGCTTCAAATACCAACACTGATAATATTAACATTAACAAATTCACAAAACAATTTTCATTTTCAGCATTCAATGAAACATGTTGGCTAGACTAAGAAACTTTTTACGAGCAGATTCTGGGAGAGCTGTTGGCAAAATGAACTGCTCACACATTACTTCAATATCATATCTGCCCTTCCTTTTTATATAAAGCTATTACAGAAATTCATCATATTTTCTATGTGTTACAGGATTTAAAATCAGATTGGCATTGTACTCTTTTTCTCAATACTCATTGTTGTGCTTTTTTGTGTTGTAGGAGTACGCCCAGGCCAGATTTGACGCCTACTTCCAGCAGAAAAAGATCTGGGCTGCTTAATGGAGCAAGATGACCATAAGATTCGACAGCCAAAATGTCAGGAAGTGGACATCCAGGCTGATACAGATTCCAAGATCTACGCTTTACTTGCACTCCCTGCCTTAAAGGGATTCGCAGCCTACTGTTGGTGTTGTGTTGACCAAAGCCGAAGCTTAATCTCATGGCTTGGTCCTTAAAGTACGCCCCACAATCCATCGTAGCTCAAGGTTTACACTGCGCTACTACCTGAAGACCAACAATTAAAAGCAGAAAGAGAAGACATCAAATTTTACTTACTTTCATTATGAGTCAAAAGTGCTCTGCTTTTGTCTTGTTCAAAGCATATTGCTAACATGATGGTTTTGAGTAGGAGAATGGTGGATTTCGGTTATAGCTAGATCGAAAATGTTAACATTGCATCAATGTGTATGTATAGATCATTCCCTAATGGAAATGCTCTATGGGAAAGAACCAAAATGCAAACTTCTCTGGGTAGTCTTGCTCACTGAGGCAGCCAGTTGCTAACGATGTAATATTACATTATATATAGATTACTATATATAGATTTCAATGTGCCAGTAGCCTGGCCCTATCCGGTACTGGTGGGCTGAATAGGTTGGTGGAATCATGACTTGATCTGGTCTGATTTTCTGTATACTTGCTGTTTGTTTGATTTCCTTTTTTTTACATGTGTGTGTTTGACATTATCTTTGGCCAGGGCTGATACAGTTATTTTGTATTTTGAAAAAGGTGACAATTTCCCTTGGTGGCTCCATCAAATCAAAACCAAGTCATCTGATTGTGATGTTATTACTAGTAATCCTCCAACAAAGAATGGAGGTGTGGAGGGTTTTAAATGATATTTTTTGATCACTGTGACAAGTAGACAAACATCTTCATCTTCTGCGTTGTCTGATGGACACGGCTGCTACGTTTTGTATTGGCAATCATATGATAGAGAGGAGCTTCACAGTGCACATAACAGTGATGATGGATTTGGCGACTGGTCACTGGTGTATGGGCGCAAGTGCCTGCTACCTGCCTGCTACCAAGTTGCCTCATCATTGCACCCATAATCCAGAATAATGATTCAGTGGTTGCATTATGCAGCACAGCCTATTTTTACATTAACTACTACCTGGTAAGTTGTAAGTTGAGCTGCTGTGCAGTTAGTCTGCTACCAAATTTAATCTAATAGTTCATTAGGAGACTTACTGTATTTATCCTAAAATCAAGGCTAATATTATGACTGCTGTGTACTTAAGTATGGTAAAGTTCTGACTTTAGGCACATTTAACAAAAAAATAAAACACTGCAATGGAGGAAGGAGTGTGCCAACTCTAAATGTTCTAATTCCATGTGTTGTCTAATGTAGAGGGTTAGCATTTAAAATGTTTTTATAATTAGATGTTGAGAGCGAAAACTGTCAAAATAATCCCATTAAATAGTTTTACATGAGACACTTAAATATTTATCACTTACTGCTAAGACAGCCTTCACTTTGCCTTTAAAAAAAGTGTTTTTTTATGACAACTATCATTACAACTGATGCAATGTTGTAAAAACACTTTATTCACGTTTTCTTTGTTGTCAGGGTTTCAAAAGTTGACCGAACAGACTAAACTGAACTCCACATTTGCTGAGCTATCTATTTAAATATTTGTTTTTGCTGCATGCATATCATAAAACACAGAAACATTTGGTTAAAAAAGGTGATAGTCAAGACCAAACTAGCATCTGTGCTCTAGCTTTAGGCTAGTTGTACAGCTAGCTTTAGCTCATGCTAACTTACAAACTCATTCTGACCTGAACTCATTCTAAGGGCACTGGTTTTAATACATTAACAAATTTACAATTGAACCTATAACTGAACCACTCAATGACTGATGTTAAAGCTAAGCAAATTGCAGGATAAGAGTAACAGAAGCTAAATAGCTAGGTTAGCACAGATGTCCAGCACTCATTTTATTAGTTATTCTTTTTTCCTTTCTTTCTTGGAGTCATTACATGAACTATTCAACATATGCAGTTTTTAGCGCTCAAGCTTCAAACCCTTTAGTTACAAAAGTTTGCTATTACTGTTACCTAATTTTGCATGTTACCATTATTCTGCATTAATTAGGACAAGCTAACAGTTGCTACTGTTAGCTTAACCTCCAAATGAGCTCATATAGTGGAAAAACAAACAAATAATAAATGTTTGTTTAATGTTACCTGACAAACTGACACTTTGCAATTTACCGCCTAGTTAGACAGTGATTTTAGGTTATTGTCCACTAAAGACCACTTATTAGCTGAATGTGTAAATAAATAAGTAATAACCGTTGCCATTGGGATGAAGGCGTTTAGCAGGTCCGCTCAAAAGATCACAGTAGTCATAATATTGCTTAATGTCTGCCAACATGCAAAACACTTAATTTAGTTTGCCACAAAGTATAAAAATACATATGACACTGTGTCAAATGTCTCATGGTTATGTTTAAAGGTTGGGCATCTTTCATTTGAAGATTTCATGCTGCAAATTTATGCTGTCCAACCTCTATAAGGCTGATATGATCCTATTCATTCTTGTGAAGCCATGGTGATTTTTATCACACCTAGATCTATTTCCTGTTTGTGAATCTGTGGGATTTAGCATCATATGAATATGTGATGATGACAGTTGAAAATTGCATTTATCACTACATTATTAAAATACTGAACTGGTCACTACACACCTAATCTGATACTGGAACCAATCGGAGGCATTTGAATGTCCACAGGGGCACTTTTGAGGATGGAAAAAATCCAAATGAAATGAAAATAATGTTGCTGAACTGTGACTATTAAGATGTTGAAATGTTAGTTTCACTTTACATGCTAGTGTAACCTATTTATATTTACTTTTGAATGTGTTTAATGTTTAGACTTATTTTATATTTTGATATACTGGACTCGATGTCCACCAGCAGAATGTGCAGTGGTTTGTTCTGTACAGATATTAATATGTAAAGTGTTAATGGTATATCTTTACAGTCTGTCTGTCTTTTCTTTTTTTTTTAAAGAATCCCATCCAGCTATGCTTTCTTCTGCCTTTCTTTTAGCAATTTTTCTTTGACATCCCCCCCCCCTTCTTTTTATGTATTACTTGCCCTGACCATTCACTATTTACTTTGTTGTAAAACAAAAAATAGTTAACCTTTAGACGTGTCATCATACTACATTCCATACTAATCACTTCACCTGCAGAATCACACACCCTTTGGACCAAGAGGCCTGAAAACCTGGCTCTGATTGGTTCCCCCAGTACAACTGTAATTAGCAGAGAACAAGCGAACACCCCTCTTCTGTTTCTTTCATTGTAATATTCACTTACAGTTAAAAAAAATCCAATTATACATAATCACAGAGATGTACTTTTTTTTTTTATTGCATACATTAAGATTCATTGGGGTAATGCTCTGTTCTGTGACGAGCAACTACCACTGCACTATGGTGTTATTTACTGCAATCACCTCTGCTATGCAGCTATACTGAATGCATATGTACTCTTTGTAATCTAAAAGGTTTTTGGGTGAGCTGCTGTAGCACAGAAATGACCTTGGCTGTAAATTTACTGCTTTGCACAAATAAAGTTTAAAAGAAGCAACCTGCTGTGGGCGTCATGTATTCACACATGAAATGAATGAACCCAAGGTGGCTGAGGGAGTTTCAAGCTGATAGTCTTGAATATTAACTTGTATTTCTGAAACTATTCTGGATGTAGTGGTTTAGTAGATATGTATATATGTCTATATTTAATCTTCAGGGATACAATTAGGCTTTTTTTTTGTTCTTGTTCATTTTGCGATGTTGGGTGCTTTTCAGTACACCTGAATTTATATTCAGGTTTCTCAAAATCAAGACTTTAGGTTTTAGGTGTCCTAAATGAGAATATGATGAGCAAACAATAAATGTCAGTGTAGACACACTTGGTTAGTTGGTCCACCAATATGGTCCCGAGTGAAACATTTCAACAACATAAAATGTACAGATATTCTTTACAAATGTTTTCCCAGGTTCTCCCTAACTTAATTTATTTTGAAATCATCACAGGTTTAAATAGATGAAGATATTAGAATGATTGTTGCATATTTTGTTTCAGTAATATGGGTTATAGTTAACTCTTTCCTTAAGCCAATTGAAGGTTTAATTTTGGAATAATCTGTGTTCTAACAAAAAAAGAAGAAAAGATACACCTCAACTTGTCTCCGTTTGGTCATGGCCTTGTTTTTAACAATCACTCAAGCTCTGTACAGCCAAAATGTCAAAAACCTAAAACTTATCAAAGGAATTACAAAACAGACATCCGGATCTGTTCACAGAATTTGAGGTGAGGAGTGTCAGCTGTTTTATATGAACCCTCTCCACCATGGAGGTCCCTGCACAGTCTGTTTTTAAAACATGCCACCAGTTTTAGAAGGTGGCTGAGTGAGGAACATTCAGCAGAGAGCTCTAAAGGAACGTAGCATTTGCTGTGTTCCATGTTTGTTGTATCAAATTACACAGAGCTGTCAAAAAAATCTTTTAGTTTCAGCAGTTTCATAAGAGTAATTTACTTTTCAACATGGAATTAGATTTTTTAAATTTTAAATAGAAGACAAAAAAGAAACACATTTTAAAATTAAATTAAAAAAACACATCTTGACATTTCTTAGAAAAAATTTAAAATTTAAAATTCAGCACACTGTGATGTTTTAAACATCAACAAATCTACTTCCTCCATGCTGTACAGTCAATGTTTTGGGAGACAGAAACTGAGAGTTTTGGCTCAGACGAGTTGCAGCCTAGTTCTAATTCACTTCAAATCAATTTGATCAATATGGTGACAATTCATAGTTGGCAATTCCATTAAGTAAAGCATTTGGCAAAATAAGGGGATAAAAAGAAGAAACCTCCATCACAACCGCAAGTCTATATTTGAGCCAGGTGAGAAAAACCATTCAAACCTGGAGGGCAGTGGCCTGGAGGTTAAGTTAAGGAACATTGTAAAACCCACCATGTTTAAATACTTTTTTTGGGGGGTAAAACTTTAGTAAACACAAAGTACAGCAAGGTGTCATGACTTTCGAAAGTTAATTTATCGGCAACATCTTTCTTGTTGCAGCAGATTGTTGGACGTAGTCCAGACAGATTTGTACGGAAGATTAATTTAGATAATGGACTCTGAAATAAGTGAGATGTTGGAATGCTGCACTGAGAGCAGCAATGAGTCACACTTGGCCTCCTGGAAGAAATCTGCAGCCAAATGCGGCATTTATAGAATATCACCTTAGCCAATGTCACGCTGTTGCTAATTCCAGCAGCTCTGCAGAGGCAGAATTGACGCAGTTTGATGGGAAAGACATGGCTCATGCAATTCTACCATCCCTTAAATGGAGGTTTTTGTTTATATCAGATCTAGATATCAGAGAGAATAGTGCATGATGAACTGCTAACCATTATACAGTTGTGCTGGTTTACTGTTAGTGGTGTTATAAACTATACTTTGCCAAGAATAACATTGCTGTGCAACATTCTGATGAAAACCAGATCACACTCCTGAGTGGATTTATCACTTCTTGGCTTTGTACTTTGCCCTGTTATGAAACAGAACAATCAATATCCCTGCTGTGTCCTAACATACTAAGATTTAATAGAGTAAAATGTTTAATGAACAGCCACATATGAAAATAATTCATTGCTTGAGGGAAAAGGTAAATTCAGCATCTTTTGGCTGTCACTCCTGACTGAACATTTGGAATTCTGGAGTTTATTGCTCACTTCCAGCTTGCCAGGAGCTACATGAAGGGCAAAGGTATTTCTCCTAAAGTCTGTAACTGCTTAAGCAATACATATGACAGATAAGTGAAACAAAATAAATTTCCTCTATTGCTCTGTAGCCCAGAAATGATCTGGATGTTATCTTTAGGAACTGTGACAACTGGACTGGACCTTGAGCATAATGTCAGTCCTGACACAAAGTGCAGGTAATGCCCGAGTGAGCTCATCTGGATTAGGCAGATCTATTTCATAGAATTTACATCAGCTGAGTGTGCTCATGATACTTACTCAAACTATTCGTCACATATGCAGTGAGCAGGCAAATGAGTTCATCAGGTTTGGGATTTTGAAGGACAGTTTTTTTTTTTTTCGTTTTTTTTAAATAGATACCCCCCCCCCCCATTCTTTTCATGTCAGCTCCTGCATGCTGTGGACTGGGACTCTCCTCCCTCAAAAAACAAGGAAATCATTAATCATTTGTGGATACTAACAAAACCGATACTGACTTTTCAAAGATGTGTGACCTCAGCTGCTTTTATTAATAAATGCTTGTGAAATCTTAGTGGACATGTGACAACCTGTAAGCAATGTTTCCTAACATGGTGTTGATAATATGAAAAAAATAAAGCATTTTAACTCAGATCTTTATATTTCCCTAATAATTATCAAGTATAGTTTTGACATCTGACCAAACAGTGACTGAAAATGTCCATAATTTCCAAAAGTGAGTCACAACACTGATATCAACTCAGATCGCTGGGCGGCAGGAGGTCGGCGGTTCGATTCCCCCCGACTACATGTCAAAGTGTCCTTGGGCAAGACACTGAACCCATACACTGCCTCCCGATGTGCCTATCAGGGGTATGAATGCTTACACTAAGCACCAAGTATGTTACAATATAGGTGCTGTATGAATGTGTTGTGTGAATGAACATGTAGTGTCAAAGCGCTTTGAGTGGTCACTTGACTAGAAAAGCGCTATGTACAGTCCATTTACCATCTCCTGACTTTCAGTCCTGGAAGCGTTTTGAATTTAGTTCAATCTATTCAAAAATCTGAATTTGACCAAATTCATCCTAAAAATATGAAATGATTATAATATAACTCATGCATGCATATAACACTCTTTACATGCAAAGCTGGTTTACTTGAATTTCTATGACTTTTCACATTGCATTGAATAAGAGGCTATTTAGTTACAGTAGTTTAATTACCAACTGCTGTTGGAAAGACTCTGAAAAGAGCCTTTTTGTTTCGTGGAGGCTTATTGAGATATCCTCTCTAACCTAAACAAAAGATTCATATTTGGACTTTTCCATCAGGACAATGTTAGTTCATGACTTCTTCCTTTTAAAAAGCTTCTGGTGGGTGTAAATGGTTTCAAATCAATGGTAGGAGGTAAAGGAAGATAAAGGTAAGGGAAAAGGGAAAAGTGAGGAGAAAAGGGGGTGTGAATGCACGTGTGTGTGTGTTTATGGTTGAGTTTGGAAAGGAATGTGAGCAAGCAGCAAGCGCAGACTGGGGGAAGGGACAAGGATCAATGACCACTGCTTAGTGGGCTTTGTTTTTCAAGTTGTAGGAAACACCATTAGAACTTCCATTGTATTACACTGACATGCAGTTTAGTTGGTTGTTCAACATCATCGTTAAATACTGTGGCACCGAAGAAACAAACATGTTTTTGTTATTGCTTATCTTAATATTATCTGTGCTTGATTCCATGACACTGAGATTCAGTGTCATTGGATTTGCCAGAGACCTTGGTTCCCACTGCTGACACAGGGGCCGACAGCATGACAAGAATGCAGTGGAGAGGAATGTTAACACAAAGAGTAGTGAGAGACTAACTTTAGCATGGTCAGCTGGGAAATTTTGCCCAGGCAAGTTGTTTGTTTACATCATAACTGTGACAGCTAGACTGACCATAAGTGTCTTAAAGAGCAGTGGTATTGGTCCATTCAGCAAGACATCTGGTGTTCTGATCTGAACAGGACAGAGTTAATGAGGATTTGGTCGGCAGAGATCGCGCTTCTATAAGTCAGATTTTATTTTGAAATGTTTTTATAGTTCAGCACTTCTTCTTGCTTTTTATTTCTGTACTTTTCAGTGTGTTCAGCAGACGTTCCTAACCCCAGTCTGATGCTGAAATGCTGAAATGGTCAGAGGCAAGTGATGTTGATCAAACACAAAATTAACCCTCGAGTGCTCTGAGTCATCCTATTACATTCATTCATTTGTAAATATGTGATGAAATTCAGAAATACATGATAAAGAAAAAAAGATGTAATGTAATATTGAATATATATTTATTCATGTCCTTTTCCCATTTTCATTTCATTTCTAAAGTATAGGGGTGTAACGGTACATCTATCCGTATTCAGATTTTTCGGTACGGAGTGTTTGCTACAGAACAGAGGCGTACTGAAGTTTCCTTATGGAATAGTAAATGCCTTGGACTACAGCCTCTGGCTAGCAAACATTATGGCTAGTGACAGTTTTAAGGAGAAACCAGAGCATAGAGACCCTCCTCTGGCTTTAAAATATCTTGTTTGGGAGCAGTTTGTCTTCCTAATAAAAGATGTAACTGGACAAAGACAAGTGGAGAAGATGAAAGCAGTCTGTCGGACTTGTGCCGAGTTGTGCTCGAGATCCGTTTTCCCTGTAGCCCCGCCCCCTCCGCAAGTAGATGGAAGCCACTCTCGCTGAAAACTGCTCATTCAAACAATTGTTTTATTAAGCAAGCGTAGCTTTTCAACTAATCATTTTACATTGTCTTTAACAGCAGTGGTTCCTAAACTTTTTGAGCCACAACCCCCAAGATACCACTCATTAGTGTTCGCGATCCCCCCTCTCGCAAAGATTATTACTAATTGTATGATATCAGATGGGTCATCTTGCAGGATCCTCTAAATATAAAGCTTGAAAACTGTCAGTCTTCATAAACAAGGAGGATTACTGTGTATTTATGCATTAATATGTTAAAAAATTAAGGTGCTAAATCTATTTTTATCTCTGCATTAATGCTTTAATTGTGACAGCCAAGATAAGTAAATATTTTTTTTTTTTTATAAATGTGGGATATATATTTTTCAAAAATGATCTGGTGACCCCCTGAAATGATCTTGCGACCCCCATGGGGGTCCCGACCCTCAGTTTGGGAACCACTGTTTTACAGCATACATGCTGATATAGACTCTGGTAGTATTTTTTCCCATTAAAATAGAGAAAACTTATCTCGATTTATGCCATATATCTGTTTATTCATGAATCTTTTATTGGAGAATTTACTGCAAGCAGTTTTCTTTTTTGTTTTTGGTTTCAATTTAAATGTCATTTCCTGTACACGCCAAAGTTAAATAGTTTCTGCACTTTGCTCCCTTACTATACTGAAAATGAACCGAACTGGACCTTAAAACCGAGGTACGTCACAGAACGGGACTTTGGTGTACCGTTACACCCTTACTAAAGTAATGTTTTGACCAATGACTATAAAATACACTCCTCACCTCAGTACTAAATGACAAAGCAACATATGGTAAAAAAAGAGAAAAAATTATAGCTAATTTAAAACCATCTCAAGTCAAAAAACATAAATCCTGATCTTGAATTTCAGCAAATTAGAAAAATTGCATTACTGTTTTTGGCCATCTCTAACGATGTAAAAAATGTTAAGGGACTTTAACTAAACTCTGGACTGCTGCTTCCAGGTCAGTGAGGAGATCAGTTGTACTGTAGTCGTCTTCAATATTACAAATATATAATAAAAAATGACATTATAATTTAATATGCTTATATAACACTAGATAGATGAAAACTTGATTTACACTTTGCAACACAAGTCCAACAGTGCCACCTGGTGGCGGCTAAAGATAATTAACTTTAGTTCCAGAAAAGCACAACTGAGATAGGAAACTGACAATTTAGTTGTCACCAAAGATCACAGGCCTTCACTCCTGAGATTGTAAAGATTAGATTTATACATCCACAAAATAATAGCACATTTACTGTATTATCAAAAATCTGCATGAGGATGAAGCATTGTTGTTACACACTGAGATATATTGGTGTTTTATGGAACTGTAGGAAACAAAAAGGAAATTATTTAGATTGATCTTTTTATTCTGATTGATTGTTTCCTGTTTCATTAGAGTTAATCTCCTTGTGTATTCAGGTTTCTAGGTTTTTTAAAAGCAAGTCCTATTGCGTGTGCCATTTGGATTAATCATCCTGCCCTCACCATGGTTGGAGGCCTGGATAACCAACTCTTTGTTCTTCTAAAGAAAATGGACAAACTTCTGCAGAAATAGAAATAGGAAGGTAGGGTAAAGGCAGGATTGGATTGGGCCTTGAAGATGAACTTAAGAAATACGTTGTTAATGTTAATTTGGGGAATAATAAACAAAAATATATTTTTTAAAATGATAGAATTTAAAGTTTCTTTTGGTCAGTGTGACAGTGTGATGATGACAAACAAAACTGCTGTAAAGTACCGATGTGCTGCGAGTGACTGGTAATTTTTCATGGATTGATGAGTGTAGACTTCTGAAAGTAAAACAAAGAAACAACAACTTTGTAATAATCCAGTTATAACAAGTTTTTGTTACCTAATAAATAAGTACAACTTCGAGTTCATCTGCTGGTGAACCCGAATAGATCAAAAGATCGGAACACTGAACATCTGGCCATTGTGTTGGTTTGTCCTACCAGGTTTAAAGGCAGTCTTACTGCTGCTAGCTTTCCTTCACATCCTTTTTTATGCCTTGAAACTGAGGTTATCAATACAGCTTTATGATATTATGGATCAAGAACTGATGAAGAAAACTCAAAGCAATGAGAACAAGTTGCACATTTCAACACAGACGCTGGTATAATGCAGGTTTAATTTTCACCAGCAAGCTGTTCATGGTCACACGACCACCTGGTTGTGACGTAGGTTTGCAACTGACCATACAGTTTAACAGAATATTGTACTTGTTGGCATTATTGCACTTGTGGAAACGATATTGCAGATGCATTGTTGCAAAAATTGCAGATTAATTAAACTGAGTCCTATTACAGATTTGCTTCTGATGGTCCAGGGTAAGAAACTGTTTGTCAACCTGGGTTTTGAGCAACTTGCAATCTCTTGTCAGACACGAGAGTTTTGACCCGTCTGACCCGTGATCTCCTCCACCTCACGTCGATGATTTTTCTAACTGCTAATCACAACCCACATAGGCTTCCTCCTATCAGCTGAACTTCCTGCAAACCAAGCTGCTGGGCCTTCTAGATCACAGCTGTGGTGTTGGTGGACCTCTGAAATTTGAACACCCAGGAACCTGAAGGTCATTCTCTCCACCTGGTCTCCACTGATGGGAAGGAAGGCGTGGTCCTACTTGTTCTTCCTGAAGTTGATGATGACCTCTTTAGTCTTTGTAGTGTTCATGAGTAAGTTGTTGGTCTGACACCACCCTGTCAGGAAGTGGACCTCCTCTTTGTAGGCAGTCTCAGGCCATGCTTACACGGCAACGCTGCAAAAACAAGACGCAACATTTGTTTTGGGATTCGGCCTCTCCTTTACACGGAGACAGTGTGTTGGGGGGGCGTCTCCGCAAAGTCAAGGACGGGCTCCAGGTTGGAATTTTCTTGATACGCGGGGTGGAGTAGAGCCGTGTAAAGACAAAGCAGAAACTTTGTCCACAGAATCAGATTGTGTCCTTTTGATTGAGAAGTGCCAGATATCCGGTGGCCAGGAGGCAGAGGGTAGCACAACCGTGGTTTTTAGCCGGCTGACAGCGTGCCTTAGCTTTAGCCCGCCTACCTCTCAGCGCCACCTTGTTGCCCATTTTTATATTTTCCGGGAGTGATGAGACTCGTGATGCTACCAAGATGATGACGGTGGGAACCGTCCAACAAGCTTCAATTCAGCTCCTCAGAAACATACGGCTGACATCACGGAGGGTCTGTTCATTAATACTATACACTCAATGTGGTAGACCCATATTACTTACCTTTCTATGGACCTTTTTGAACATGCTGCAAACATTTCCACTTAGTGATCCAGATTATAAATGTAAAGATGTCTTATCTTTTATGTCTCTCTAATGTGACCTCAGTTATCATAGCAGCGAGTGTGTGTTTGAAAAAGGAACACAACAATTTTCCTTCTCACTGTATGGCCCCCCGATAAAGTCTTACCCAGCCTCTGGTCACCCCATGAATAAAATCTAGCTCCACCACTGTTTCAGAGTGATATGCATTTAAGGCCATTTACAGCAAAGTGTATCAGTGATGTCCAGCTTTATATTTCAGATTTTTTTTTTATTCTGAAAATGTTGTAAAGAAAAATTATAAGAACAGTTTGAATATTGAAAATTTAAGCTACTGTGAATATAACCAGACGGGGGCGATATTGCTTCAGTTAAACAATTTCATCCAAAATCAGTAAGATACTGGCACAGATGTTTAAACAGTGAAAGCCACACACAGGTCACACAAGCAACTTCAATCAAACACTATCAGTGTTTGATTGCTTCATAAGTGTTTTACAATGCAGACAGATTCCCAGAATAAAGAACATTTACACTCTGTACATAGATCCTGCAGAATTTGGCATTTATTTTAAATCCATAAGCATACTTCATATTGAATTTATATGTAAAATCTGCACATAAATAAAAGGAAATGCATATTTTATGTATGTAAATATGTATAAACAGTGTGCAAGCTATATCACTATGTATCTAACACTGGATATATCACTGTATACGTTAAGATAAACTTTATACAGTTTATTTTACTGTGTAAATAAACTGTATACAGTTTATATCACACCCACACATGGACATTTGTCACTCTTTAGCTTGCTTGGCACCTTTAACATTTCAGGATTTCATGCAATAGTCACATCAGTGTCACTACTTCTCTTTGCTGCTTTCACTACAAGAAAGAAAACTTGTAAGACAACCATTTTGCATTTGGTATTACTATCTTAGTAGTTGATGTTGTTCATCAGATGCTTACCATTACCATTTGCCCTACACAGCAAATGAAGAATATAAAAAAACCTATAAATCTAAAAGAAATCCCACTTGTTTGGATCATAAAGGGAAGTTTTGATTATCAATCACTGATACTTGAAAACTTAAAAGCTGTGTATATTTTAAATAATCCAAACTGTCATTATTTAGGGGCACCGGTGACCTTTATTTGTAAGCTTGCAGGAAAAAGGGATTAGAAAAAGAAGGGGATGACATTTTGGAAAGGGCCGCAGGCCAGGAAACAATCTGGGCTGGCTGCATCGAGGGAATTAATCCCAGGGGGAAATTATAATGATTGGATTACGATAATAAAGAAGTCAAGTTTTAAAGAAACTTTAATCTTGTAAAATGTCTCAGCATTATCCTTATATGACAAAAAGTAACTGAACTCTGTCTTCTCTGCCCAATCACTTTATAAACATTTCAACTTCAACTGATTAAAAAACTTAATCTTTCAGACATAATTTATGGTAATGAGTGCAGCATTCAAAAGGCATGACTGTTCACACAATTTCCTGTTTATGTTTGATTGTGCACTGTGCAAAATGTAAATGAAAACAGAGAGCAATGAATTGCAAATATGAAATCTCTCGATCTTGCCAAAACAAGCAAAGCAGCCGCCTGGTTACTGCAGTGTCCTCTTGAGGAAGTCAACCAAGAGGTGATGAGGGAAACCGAAATCCATCTGAGTTAACACAAAGCCCTGCAGCGTAGACAGAGGGAGAGACAGAAGCGTTGTGAGCACAGACACACAAAATACACAAGACAAGAGCCAAAAAGAGAACAAGATGCAGCGCTTACATCCCGATGAAGCACTTCAGGGTTGATGATGTCAAATAAGTTTGCCCCCTGTTTATCCATCAGCCTGGTTATCTCGACTCCAAAAACTGGAACACACACCACATTTCTCAGCAGGCATTACAAGGTATGACAATCACCTCAAGAGGTATATCTACAGCAGTGTTAGTTGTAGTAAGTAAAAGGCTATATTAAAATGTATCTCACATTAGGGCTGGGCGATATGGCCACAAATCAATATCACGATATATTGATCAGTTCATCTTGATAACGATAAATGGACGATAACTGCACTTTAGTGCACAGTTTCCATTCGCCATTGATGTAATGTCAGACAGATGTACGGGTCCACCGTGTGACTCTCTGTTCTGTGTATGACTGGATTAACAGTTTTCGTAAAATGTTTAATATGAATTAATTAAGACTGGGACCAGTGAGCACTGCCTGGGCAGCCCCCTTGTATTTGGATTATTTTTTAAATATCGACTTTACCAACATGGGCAAAATGATATCAGTTATCGTTGTAAATCTCGGTATCGATAAATTTTCGATATATCGCCCACCCCTATCTCAGATGTAACTAGTGTAAGAAAGTTGACGTTTGAGTGGAGTGTCTCACCAGACAGGACTTTGGGAAGGCCTATTTTCTCCACAGCTTCTCTTATGAACTCTAGTTGTTCATCTTCATACAGCTATATAGAAACAAGACGTGAACAAGTAAACTAGTCTAATCCAACAGTGAAATTATGGCTTCAAAATGATCTTATTGGAACAACATAAACAATTAATTTATTACAATGGGTGTCATTTATCTTAATGAAGCTTGATTAATAAACATTTAGCCAAGCACACAGGGATGCACAATTTCAAATTATAAAGATTTAAGAATCTTTTAAAAATACAGTAGACTTGACCCCTTATTTCCCTAAATTTCTACAATAGAGGTAGAGGAGCCTTGTTTCCTCAATAGCCACATTATTGGGATCTTTTCAGTCCCCCAAAACAGCACAACTATCCTCTAAATATAGTTGAATAAAACAACAGCACAGAACTTACGTGTTTATTCTCTGAGAGCAGCTCAGCACGAAGTATTGTGATCCTGTAGATGTGAGAAATATCATCACATACACGGCACAGAGCGGCAGATTATTTACATAATGGTTTTATGAAATTATACATATCTGGTTCTACCTTGTTGAATGAGATTAAATGAAGTTTCCTTAACAAAACAAATCTCATCTAATCATATCTGCTGTGATTATATTGATCCACATTTGCATTTTAATATAAAATGAAACAGAAAAGAATGAAGCAGCTAGCTTATACCTTTGGCAACTTTTAATGGTGCAAACAAACTAATACTTCAGGACAGTCATGTCTTCTTTATTCTTTGTAAGTTTTTTGTCCTTAATTCTGAATCTCTGCATATCTGATGGAAGATGTGCAAAGATTCCTGTTTATATCTAAAATATAACGGTTTTAGCTTTGTTCTCTCTTTTAAAAGCAATTTCAATGGGACTTTGTTATAGAATAAAAGATTAAGAAGGTTAAAACAATAAAGATGAGTGTGTGATAAGTGTGATTGTTTAACCATTTGAACCATTAGTTCATTTTATAACTCTTGGTTTCCATTTTCACGTTGCACATTGAAGTGAATGTACTGACAATTCCTCACTGGAACGGACAAACGGATACGCTGTCTCCGTTTGGCTATTATGGATGACTAAAGGGGAAACAGCAGCTGCTTTTTTGCACCGACACAGTGAAACTGTTGTGTCTTGTGGCTGCAGGCTTTGGATTTATGTTACATTTAATCCAATCTAAGTTGGAGGGATGTCAAGCAGCCAGTTTTCAGTCGGTATGCTGCTGTGTGACGAATGAGCAGGGGTAAAGACCTGAGTTATTTCAACAAGTAAATCAGAACGTCTGAGTAAATGCAAAGATTGCAATGAACACTGATCTGAAGAGGAACGAGGTCTTTGAACATGAATCTGTTCCAGTGTACAAGACTTCTGCTGAATCTAGTGGTAACATGTTGGTTTTTGGTACCAAGAGGCACTTTCAGAGTTTTGTAAAAGGCTGGTCTTGGCAGGTTAATGGACAAATTAGGTAGAGTTCGAAGTAGTCTCACTTAGTTGTAGTAGCAGTAGTACTAGTTTAGTTGGTTTGTGGATACATTACTATAATCATCCTCTAGAAACTTGATCATGGAACTGTTACTATCTGAATGTTACTTTTTTTTTGTCTTGCTTTGATTTTTTCATCCTTTCACTTTTTTAAAAACTGTATGTGGTGCCTATTTATAATTTAGTACTAATAACCTTTATAAAGATAAGAATTGAAATCAAATTGTAGAATTAGTGATCGAGATGAGAAGGCGAAAAATATGGACGGCTAAGATGGAAGGAGAACAACTGTCAGGACTTTTACCTTCAGATGTGGTTGGACTAGTCTGTTTTCATTATGACCGTATGTGAAGGAGCCAAGAACAAATGTAAAGCTCAAGGTTGCTGTCATGAAACCATAGATACTCCATGCTTGGATTTGTGGTAATTCACTTGAATGGAAACATGTTTAGCAGCCTGTGCAGTCACATTGTCCAGAAATTTGTAATTTTTGTTTAAAAAAATTGCCAAAAAAAGGTCTTACTCGTTCCATTCACTGTGCAGGAGTAGTTTCTTGTCCACATAGGAAGCTGTGACATCTACAGCTACATCCTAGACACCAGGAACAAATATAGGCTATAGTCATGAGTTAAACAAACAGAATCACTCATTTAGGGAAACAGGAAAATATTTTCTTCTAGTATTAATTCAGAGAGTTTTTGTGTCAGCTTTAAAAGAATTTCTCAATCAGCCAAAATGTGTAAAAAAAAGGAAAGAAAACTGAGCAAAATCAAAGAGTTTCTGACCGACTTTGGAGAGAAAATAGACTCAGTATCATTGTGTGTGTAATACACGGTTTGTAAGTCGTGTAAACTAATTTGTGTGTAACTTTGGGAACTTGTATGTGTAACATGTGGTTTGTAAACCGTGTAAACCATTTTGCACATAACTTGGAGTAGCCTACTTGCAAATGTGTGTTCAAAGGCACACACAAATATCAAGAAGTTACGCACACAAAATAAATTTACACATGCACAAATGACAAAAATGCACAAACATTAAAATTCGACACACAAATTTCTGACCTTCAACCTCACAAATGTCATACTTTCATGTTCATTTTCTCTCCATACAGTTCTACCATCCATCACCTTATCACTATAGACTAGGGGTGGAGGAAAAAGTTGTTTTTAGATGTCTTGCAGTACGGATGTGCACGATTCGAAATTGATGTGCAAATTTAAATAAAATTTTTTTTCTAAATTGTTGACTAATATTACAATGTAGAGAAATGTTAAAGGTGATAATTGTGGCGTGCAAAGATAATGAAAAAGATAATGAAAGGAAAGAAAAAAAGCCGGAAAGGCGTCATGTCAACGCCACGGATTGTCAATATCCGCAGCCGATCTACTTTGGTGATGTTCAGCATTATGCCATGTTTCTTTTTCTCTGCATCCCAATCATTATATTCATTGTTTAGTTAAAATCATCCTTGTCAAGCAAAATGTGCCGTCATGATATCAATAATGAAAGTAACCAAGTAACTTTTACCTAAATTACATTTTAAATCAAGTACTTTTTTACTTTTACTCAAGTAGATTTTTAGATGGGTACTTTTACTTTTACTTG
>JBBBVU010000010.1:3652759-3663275 GCA_037177055.1 Atherinosoma microstoma
GTGTACAATATATTTACAATACCTTTTTTTTTTTATACCATCATCACTATTTTCCAGATGAATTATGGCAGAGAAATGTTTTTGGTCAAAAATCACTATTGAATTGTATCTAAAAAGGAGAGTCCACCTATAACAGACCTAGGACAGAACAAGTTTTATATTTAGTCTGTGACTTTCCTTGTTCATTTTCATCTTAAAAAAATAAATAAATGAAAAAAGAAAAAAAATGGAAGGAAACCCTTTGTTTTCACATCTTTTATAACCTTTAAAATAAGAATTCTTGGATTTTTTTTGGGTGATATAACTTTTTAAATATGAAGCATTTTGTGTGATTTCTTAAAAAAGAATAGAATAAAATAAAATATTTGATGTGGCACATCTGGTGATCCCCTACTGAAAATAATCAAAATGTATTTAGTACTGTGATTCACCATTGAGGCTCAGCTGATCCCCCATGAGTCAATCATTTCTTTGTGGTCCATTTTTGGAACCACATAAGAAACCAAGTTGTTTTGGAAAAAAAACAACATCTGCCCTAATTTTACAGCTGTGATCAAACACATGCTCTTACACGTCCCTTCAGACTGCCTAAACCATACGGTGGGCACAGAAAACTGAAGGTATGTGTACATAAACCTCCACACAGAAGAGTAACTGCTTAAGCAGCTCAACTGTGTCAGCTGAGGTTAATTTTCACTCACAGGCACCACCTGCTGTTGTTCAATGGATAAGAAAAGTCCATGTAGCTACATGTCTGACAAGGCCGGTGATGGAAAATAAAAACATAAAAGCAAGGTAAAAGCTAAAACCTGCAGACGGTAGCTGGATATGTCAAAATGGTTCACTTCCTGTTACCACCCATACTTTTGGCAATACAAGAGTCGGTGTATTTTGCTGGTATTTTCTGTTTCCCACAAGAAGGATCACAGTCACGTTGGAGCTTGCAGCATCATGACTTCTATCGGTAGGTTGCAGTCATTGTTTTGCTATAGTCTTCAGGTGATGCCTTCCACACATATTTCAACAATCTGAGGATCACTGAAAAAAGGGAAACAAGTCAGTCTCTATCAGTCGTCTGTCTCAGAGGTTCAGTTGGCCATACCCTGAGGAGCCTCGGGTATGAGGGAGGAGAAAAAAGTTTTGAAGAAGACCCAGGCTGTCCACATGACAGACACCCTGTGAGGAGGCACTAAAACTGCCGTCATCTGTCCCGCTTCGTTGGATCCTTCAGCTGCAGCTCCAGGTTCCTCCATCTGTCTGTCTGCTGGCTCATCAGCCTAAAAGTAAGAAGCAAAATTTACACCACAGATCAACCTTTAATTAATTTCATCTCATTTCATAAGATTAAATGCATTTGATTTAAAGGGAAAATCTGTTTAGAGTAAACCAGAACCTAGAGTATAACATCATTACACAAGCCTTAAATCACCAATATGTGATTTAATCCATTTTTAATGTGGATTAGAATGAGTTCTCCTGATTTCTTACTGGATATACGTTTGGGTTCCTGTTTTCGTTTTGCTGGTTGTGTTGGACCTCAGGCGGCTGCAGATTATTGAGTCCTTGGACTTGAGCTCGCCTTCTGAAGGGAAACCAGCCAACTGTGTGTCTGTAGGGGGAGGAAGACAAGGGAGGAAATGTTTAAATTGCAGCTTCTTGGATAAATAAAACAGCATTAAACAAAGTTCTGTGGGAGGTTTTAAAGTGGCCGAACAACTACAAACTAAAGCATGAACCATGAACTATTTTGTAAGGCAAAATGTTAAAGCAAAATAAGACCAAAACCAGCTCTGTTTTCCTTCAACAGATTGGCACATGACAGAAATTTGTCGAAGTAGGCATCAGCTAAAAGTAGGGCTGCACAATATATAGAAAATGTACCTTCATCGCGATATTAGCCTGTGCAATATACATATCGCAACAACTGTCTAAACTACGATAAATAGCAGTCCCTGTTGGCATTTTTTAAAGGAGGTGACGTAACGTTCTAAGTGTTGCTGTGCATTCACGCTTTCTGTGCATCAAGGGCGCATCAAATGGACTCCAATAGATGCTAACGGCTACAGCAATATAGCATGAAGTGAGAGGTGTGGCGTCAGAAAGAGGAGCGAGGGCAATGCAGAAGAACAACACGGCAGGTCATATCGTCATCGCAACTTTGAACAGTGTTATCGCATATTATCTGATATCGTGCAGCCCTAGCTAAAAGTCAGCTGAAAAGTTGACTGAACTCTAACACTTGTAGTCACTAGTGGGCGATGCTTTATATTTTTCAGGTAAGAGCTCATCATCATGACTTCAAAGACAATTTTAGTAGCCAAAATCAAACCAAGATGTCAGACCAGGAGTTGTAGGCATACACAAAAATGTTATAAACACATTGAATTTGGTTGGCAACTAAGCGACCAACAGTGCAACATAATCCCCGGTTTAGATAATATCTATGTCTATTAGATAAGAAAGAAAATGGTAAGCAGGGTACATTCATATTTCTAATTCTACACAAAGCTCTTACACAACAAGCCATATCAATAAACACATTCACAGAGCACCTCTCAGTCTAAATCTTTTTCTCATTCACACAATTGAACACTTAGGATCAGATCATGAGCTATGTGGGAGTTTAGCATTTTCTCCAAGAGTACTTTGAAATATGGACAGGGGGAAGACAGCGACTGAACCAGTGACGTTACCTCTGGCAAATTATCTCTCTTCCTTCTCCCCAAAAGTTAAAATCCTACATTTGTCTCTTTTCAGCTTGATTAGAGCTTTACTTATCTTTTCTAAGCAGCTAAATTCTCTGCAGCGATTATCTGGTGACTGCAAGTGGAAACGAGATTAATTGAACCTTTCAATGCCTAAAAAGCTCAAATAAGCTGAAAGAGACGTGTTGAGATTGTAACGATAAGTAATCGCTGTCACACTACATGATCTGTGATTCACTCATTAAATTACATATTTTGTTGTATATATATATATATATATATATATATAAATGCGTTAACCAAATTTTCCCTTTCATGGCCTCAACCTGTTAGAACAAACACTGTCCTTGATATACTTGCTCTGTGATAATTTTCAAGGATACATATCCTGAAGGCCGGACTATGTTTACACAATCAATGTCTACTTCTCTACAGCAAACAAGCTACTCTGCACCCCCTCCTGGTGATAAGGCAACTACATGTCTAAATATGCATTCATGTAACACAAATAAAACAAAAATGTCTGCCTCTCTCTGCAGCCGTGTGCCGTTTTTAATGATTAAAGAAGTGAAGTGAGAGTTTGGCCTTGATGTTGAGACGAGTTCTCAATGCCAACACAAGCAGCTGATAAGAGCTGGTGGACTTTGCAGTCAAGTTGTTCAGCAAAGTTCAATAAGCAACAGCTGTTGAAGTAACAAGCAACAAGCTGAACTTACAGGTACATGAAGAGGAGGGTGCTCATCACCAGCAGGAAGCGACTCAGGTTGGAGTTGAAGTAAACGATCATGAGCAAAACACCGAATCTTGCCGCGGAGTACAACCAGTCCAACCAATCACGTTCCATGTCCTCCTCATCCTCCATTACTGGCCCGCCCTGAGCGTTCATCCGCATGTTCTGGTTGGCCTCACCGGGGTTGATGAAAGCGCCTTCCTGCACTGGGTTCTGGTTTGCTGGGAGGTTATCGATTGGGTTCTGATTGGCAATGGGAGCTGGGACCGGTACCTGGTGGGCTGGAACAGGTGGGTGCTGGCCAATGGTGGCCGCTGGTGTGGAGGGAATTGACTGGGCTGCTGCCAAAGCTGCATGGCTGTTGATAGAGGGGAAAAAAGGTGTTAAGAGACCAGAAAAACAATTCAACTGATATTAAAACAATTATTGACTGTATGATTTGATACTTACTATTGCATGTAATATTGTCTAGCGTAGACATGTTGGAGCCACAGCAGCTGTTGAGGGCTGTACAGGGAGTACGTGGGAAAGGCCGGCTGGGTCATCTGTGGTGCTTCACCCCTGAAACATCACAGAAAATCATGTTTATTCAGCATTTAAACATCTTTCCTGTAAAAGCCATCCAAGAGAGTGTAAATGGGAACAAAACCAAGACGCATCATCTTAGCGTTTAAAAAAAAAATAAAATAAAAAAATTCATGAACACATGGACTTATTTTGTCCTACAAACATTTCTATACAGAATAAGCATATTTAAGATGTTTTTAAATCTTAAAGAGCTAGAAATATTCAAATGTGTCTATTTATGAACCAAGTCTTTTATGGCTAAATGCAGATTCTTGCTAAATCCAGGGCTTGAAAATCTTTTACAGAAAAAACAGTGAAAATTTCCAACATCATTATCTCTTTCTTCCAGCCTTTCAAAAGGTAAAGTTACTGAGTTTTCCGTATAATAATTGCTCATATTTGTGATGGGTGTTTCCATGAAAGGAAGTAGAGAAAGGAATTCAGTCACAAGCTTGATTCATTAAAACTGGTTGTGTGTTGCATTGTGAAAATCTGCTAAAGAATTTGAGCATCATCTTCCTTCGTGCAGCATCTTGCAGTTGTCTCTGAAATATATATTTACAATATAGCAATACAAAATATATCTTTCTTCATAGCTTACATAGCAGCACCAGTCCATGCAGGAGTTCCTGGTGGTGATGCTGGGGTCTGTGTGTGGGCTGAAGAAGGAACTGAGTCTGAAGAGGTCTGCCTCCTCTGCCTCAGCTCTGGAGTGCTGGGAGTTTGGATCGGTGACGCAGAGGCTGGCGTGGGCCTTGGACTGGAGGCCTGTGGCTGTTTGGTCTGCAAAAAACAAGCAAGGGTTTGAAAAAGTAATGGCTGATACCATAAACCCATCCATGGTAGACAAGTGTACAGAGCAGAGCAGGCTGTCAAACTAGTGAGTTAAGTTTAGCTGTATGAATCATAAACTGCTGCTGAATCTTTAAGGCTGTATATTCAGACTAAAAGCAGTCTTCAAAGAAAATCTTAAAAGCCATTTAAGACACAGAAAAACAGATGCCATCTGCAAACACTGTTGAAAAAGCAGCTGAACTAAAATTAGATCAATAAATCGGGGCTTTACCAAAAGCAAGGATTAGACAGTACATTAGGAAATTGAATATGTAAAACAAATGATGAGCAAAGGAAACACACTGCTGAGCACAGAACAACTGAAACCATCTGGTTTGCATATTGTGCCTCAATTAAAAAATAAAACAAGCAGGAGTTTCACTGAACACTTACTGGCTTTTATTAAGCTAGATATGTTGAGGACACAGTTAAAGAAACCATCAACTCTTTTTTTTTTAAAAAAGGTCAGAATTTAGCATTCAGTCTCATCTTGGCCACTTTAGGATTTATAACAAGGTTTAGGTTTATTTCTGAAGAAAAGCCAAAAAAAATTACTAATGGTCTTGTGCAAACTTTAGTGTGTAGGCAGAATTTTCAACACGAATTACCAAAAGGATCAGTTTAAAATTACTGTTGTCTTTCAATGCAGCTGTAAATTATTCATCAAAACACAAAAGATTCTCATTGAAAATCAAACATGTTGCTTTCTGTCCAGCTCTCTACAAAAAGCTACATAAATATGCCTCTTCCACAAACCTAAAAACCCATTTTTTACCCAACATAAACTAATATAGAAAGTCTTCATATCCACATTATTTCCTATACAACTATAAAGAAACCTGCTTCACATTACTCAGGTTACCATGTGTGTTCACCATTTCTCACCTTAGGTCTAGCTCCCAGTGGTCCTTGGGGTGGATTCCTTACAGCACACACCAGGTGCAGTGTGGGAATAGAGTCAGCCTGTAAAAGTCAAGATAAACTGTTACATCACAACGCATGTTACCCGATTGCTACAGCAATTACCATGTTCTACATATGAAATAGTCTAATCCAAAGCTGGAAGCCATAGAAAAATCTTCATAATAAATAATGTTATGACTGTTCTAAACCTCTTTAGACAACACATCTTTTAATTCTTTAAGGCCAAAATAAAATGCATTTTGAAGAGAATATTGTTATTTGTTGTTTAGATAAGGTTAAATGTTTGTTGAAAAAAATTTGAATACTCTTACCTCAAGAAATTTAAAGTTTTGCAATTTAAATACTGCAGGTCTTTTGTCATCAAATAAATGTTTCTTGTAGCTTTGTGCTAAAACTACAGCATAATGCAGAGTTGTGTCTGAAAAATCTCCAAAGTTTTATTCTATTCAAGTAAGCTTTTTAAAAGCAGTTTATTTGTTATGGAAAAGATGTTTCCTTCTACTGGGACTGCTTTGTAAACTCTGGTAAACACTGGAGTCATCTTACAGCTCGTTGTGTGTAATCTGCTGGAATATGAGCCTCTAATGGGATTCACAGACAAAAATCATGAACCAAACACATGAAACATGATCCCGTCCTGCTTCTCTGGTGTATAAAATCCTTTTTCTAGTCCATGAAAACCTTTTTGAGGCCATCTGACATCACACAAATGTTGAAAAGAAAAAAAAAACAGGCTAGACTCGACATCTCTAGTCAGTTTGTTGCCAGCATGACATGAAATTAACTTGTAATGTTCAATAATTTCAAGTTTAGAGACGAAAACATACTAAACTTTACTGATAAGAAATTTAAAGGAAACTTGACCGTTTCAACAAATGACATTCTCATTCACACACCTGTCTGAAAAGATCTTTAATGTGCAGATGATTTGGCAGCAGTTTTCCAGCGAAGATCAGCCTCTGGTCAGTCACAGCCTGAGAAAAACAAACAAATTGGTTTCAGTTCTGCATGACCTGGCTGATGCATTTTAAAACAATGCCAGTAATCATTGACTATATTGGGAACAAACCTTAAACCCTGTTTAAGGTTTTTCCTGTCTAAGAGAGGGCATCATGTGAACCCCTGCTGAGTGGAAAACATTTACAATTCATAACATTTATTCTCAGACATATCATCACAATACATCTACTTTGTATGAGTTTTACAGCAAAAAAAAAAAGTCATATAAAGCAGTTTAAGTGTGCTGTGTGTCATTTTGCAGTAGATTTTAACATTAAATTAACAAATAAATGCATTACAGATGAGTCACATGCTTTTTTCTTTTTAAATAAAGTACGCTGAGCCTGGCACAGCTAAAACACATGGCTAATTTTCCAAAGATTAGGCAAACTCGATCTGTAATCATTAACTTCACTGGGAAACGTGCCTTTTATTGAACTGAAACATATTTCAGTTTCATGCCTGACCACATCTCATCTTTGCACACGCCAACTGTATGAAAATGAGGCCTCTGAAGCACAGATGCCCAGTTCATTCACTTTCTGTCATCTCAGCTGCATCCTGGATGAATACCACGCCCTTCAAGGCTGCACCTTGAAACCTGGGTGAAGCCTTACAGTCAAATAAAGATATGAAATTCTTGGCTAACTGATGACTTGTACAGAATTTTTTTTCGTAAACTAAATTAATAAATGAGTCCAACAGTTTTTAAAGAGGGATCAGTAATGTAGTTGTTTTATGCTATTGTGTAAGTCTTGTGGGATGTGTTTATGTTGCTTTTTTTCCCTTTGAAGTTACATTCCCAGTGCACTCCGGGATGGTGATCGCTGAGGATCTAGAGACATAAATGTTCCAAAGTAATAAGATTATATAAATCTCCACTACCTCCACATATGCGTTACATACAAAACTATTACTATAAATCTGAGTAGCGTGTCTCACTTTCTCTAAAGTTAAAGCTGCACTGGGGACTACTTACTCTGCGTAACATTCCTATACAGCCATTAGACGGACTTGAGGAGTAAGAGATATTTAAATGCCTCCAAGCCCATTAAGATTCTTTCCAAGTCATGTAATAGCTGTGCATGTACTGTGTGAGCACATAAACAGAAAGACAAACAACAAGGAAATGGCTGACAGCTGTTAACTGGCATCTGGCTCGTGTCATAACACTCCACAACATTAGCCGCCAGCTAGTTCCGCTAACATTAGCAGGCTAAGTTACCTGAACCTTCATAACTTACCGGTTTGGTTGGGTAGACAGTAGACAGGTGTGTTTTTAAGTCCCCAATAGTCCAATTCAGGTCAACTCCTTCTATGTTTCGGTCCTCTTGAGCCTGGTTAGGCGTTTTTATGAGAAGACTGATAGTCTTTTGCTGAGAATCTCCCACATCCATTTTTATCTGACCCTCGCTGTAACCTCGAGCTGACGAGGATATTAGCTAAAACAATATTCGTCGGAAACGTTCCTGTGACACTATTTGTCGACAGAAATGAAGAAATTTGGCGTAAATCTCCTCGTCGAAACAGAAAGTTCTGTGGCTAAGGTGGGTGAAGAAATGTCTCTACAGTCTGTCATACGGGACTTTAGAAGAGGAATGTTGTTTCCAAACACACTGTGGCTGCTCCTGATTGGTTGCAGCCCGCACACGCTCCGACGTGGAGGCTCGCCGAAATTTTGCTTTATGAGCATGCGCAGTTATAGATCAGATGTTCGAAGATCGTTTTCTTGGCAAAGCTGAAGCAGTATTGTTGTACACCTATGGCTCAGTTTCAACAACTTACTTAAAATACATAATACACAAATTAACACAAAGGGAGATCTATATTAATCAAATCAACACAAGCCCGCATAGAAATAAAAATTTCCTTAAAAATCAACAGATATTTGTGATATTATTTTGTTAAACGGGTTGTCAAGACCTTTTACTTTGTTGTAGCATTTGCCGTTCCTGAAAACGGCGACAAAGTAAGACCTCTTTCAATCAGTGCCATCTTTGATCACAGCAGTCATTTTTCCAGACAGCAGAGCTTTGTTTATCCAATCAAATTACATCAGTGATGTTGCATCAGCTGTAAACCGACTGAGTTTTCCAGCAACTGTTAAACACATCAATTCAGCTGGCCTTCCCCACTGGTCTACGAAACCATCCCTGATTTAAAAAAAAAAATCCGTTATGACCTCTTAAGTAGTAAATAAATCATTAATTGACTTATATAATAATAACAACAGTAAATTCCTTAAATTTCTGCTGCCTGTGATTTTACCGAAATCCATTGGATAGTTTGAGGAAACTATCTTTAAGTAGTGGCAAATAGATTACAGTTAAAGTTTTATAAACTTGTTATTCTTTCAAAGTACTTGAATCAACTGGCATGCCAATGATCCATGATCAATGTAGCCTTAATGAGAACAAAATATATGATTTTATAACAATTCAATTCAATTCAATTCATCTTTATTTGTATAGCGCCAATTCACGACAATGTCATCTCAGGGCGCTTAACAGGAATATCTACACTGTATAGTACACTGCTTCTGAATACACTTGTCTTTGTGTGTATAGGATGAAATGACATTTGACTCTTACTTGTATTACCATGATACCAGTTGTTTGTTTTCTATTGGTTTTATTAACTGTGAAGCACTTTGGAAAAAAAAAAACTTGACTTGATACTGGGAACACACACACAAAGAAAAATTTTAGAGTGTAAATTTTGGATGACAAACTGACCAGACTGCACTGGAGACTTGACTTTTGGATGATGAAAGCAGAACACTTTTCAGTCTTTACTGATTTGTTGTATATTTCTTTACATAAAAAAATAAATATATAAAGACTGCGTCATACTTATAACTTGATTTGAAATATATTAAAACCATGAATACTACTTTTGCTACAAAACAGTACTCTTCTGAATTGTGAGTGGAGGATGTCCCTTTCAGGGAAATGATTCCACAGAATAAAACCTGAACTGTGCTATAGGCCATATGTTGAAAACAAATGCACCAAACAAAAATAGTAACATGATTATTCTGTATTTTAAAAACAAAACAAAACAACAACTGTAATTTATCAATTAACAACTCAAAAAAGACTTATATATTGATCTCAAAGCATAACTACCAAAGCTGTATTTTGGCCAGATTTGGACATCTGCCTAACTTTACTCTCCTAACACTATTGATTCACTGTACATCATTGCCTACAAACCTTTAAAATATGACTTAGGCTATTATGCTATTAAGCTAACGATATACAAAAGCTAAATGTCACACCGCTCAGAATCAGCATGTTAATTCATTCATAATTGAAGAATGATAACTATTTTTTATAACCCAGTGTATTTTACATTAAAGGGATTGTTCCTTTTTCCTGATAGGAAGTGAAATTACACACAGTGCATTACTTTCGCATTACATAGTTGTATACTTTTCAGTATTTCCTCAGCTAAGTTGTGCCGACATGCACGGCGGCTGCCCAATGTACCCTTCTGCTGATCAATTTTATCCCCAAATATTAATTTCAGAACATTACAAATGAATGCAAAGCATGAAAAAGCACAAATGATCAACATCCTTTAAACATCTGCAAAAGCAATGGCCAGGAATAATCTGTCCAAGTCTTATACAACTGATCTGATCAGTGTCATTAAAACCTCAGGAAATTGTGTTAGCTTAGGCAAGGCAAGGCAAGACAAGTTTATTTGTATAGCACATTTTCAGGTTCAAGACAATTCAAAGTGCTTTACATAA
>JBBBVU010000010.1:3672159-3682522 GCA_037177055.1 Atherinosoma microstoma
CACTTGTTTGCAGCATAACAGCTAAAAGCTGCTGCTCCATGTTTAGTCTGGACTCTGGTCTGGACTAGCTGACCTGACAAGCTGACCTGAGCTTAAGATAAGAAGGCACAATATTTCTCCTCTGATGATTCAAATCAGAATAAAATAAATTAGAAATGTCAAACGTGAGACCACTTTATAGTGTTGGGGACTCAGTTGTCAAATATTCAGTACATTATTTTTTTCTTTAGAAATTATCCTTCATTTAATTCACAGCAGTTAATTTTTAATGTTGATTTAAAAGATAAATCTAAGGAAAATAAAACAAATCATTTCATGTGCACATTATGAGATGATGAATTACAAAACATTAAACAGCAAACAACCCCATTTGTTAATGATCAGATGATCATTAACTGGCTGAAAGTCATTGCAATGTCAGATTTGTTTAATTATATGAACAATGGACTCGTGGAGACATTTCATTGGCAATAGAAAGTAAGAACGCTCTCCTGGTTTCCTCTGACGAGCAACACCGGAGGTGTAAGATTCTGTGACAAGATGTCGAGCCACGCCAGGTAGAGAGTACTGGGACACACTCCTCTCCTCCCTACTGGCATTGTGCTGTCAGGACACACAACACAGGAGATATAATGAGCTTTTTTCTCAGCTTCCGAGCAGCCTGATCACTGCCTTCATATGTCATTGTCTATTCTAAAAGAAAGAAACAAATATTGCACTCACATAACAATAAGAGCTGCATCTCTGGAGTAATCCTGCAATACTTCATTTAGACGGACCTGGCGGAGAGACTGGAATCCACACAGAGTGTACAGTTTTAACAGAGGAGAATAAGAGGAGCGTTAAATATATGTGATCAGCTTGTGTCAGACCTTAGCTCTGTTCCTCTCAACTTCCTGGTCTGTGATCATCCAGGGCACCTCTTGTTGTCTCGGGGGGTCAGAATCCGAGTCCAGTTTGGTGCTCGTATCCAGCCTGAAGCTACTGATCATGTTTTCAAACTGATGGACACTGGAGTGCACATAGGCAGGCAGATGTTATGTTTTATCAAGAAAAAAAAAATTCCTTTTATTTTTAAGCCAGACAGTAAAGAATGTCATGTTTAACAACTCCGAAGGCTCAAAAATGAAAATAATCATGCGATGCATGAAGCGTTTGTAATGAAATAGAACTGTTATCAAAGCATTTCACCTATAATTTGCAAATTCCATTTCCATGTCAGTTTTTCTTTCTTTAATCATATGTCCTTTTCTGGATACTTCTACTTAATTCTCACACACAACTTCTGCTAATCTTACTTTACAGGCTGAGGATTCTGGTAAATATCAGGAAGCACTTCAACATCTTGGAAACCAAGACGAAACTTCTTGATCAGTGACAAAACCCTGGAAAGACAAAGTGGACTCGTATTTGGAAACCAGAAAAATGTGCGTCTTTAATCAAACAGAAGGATCCTGTTATTCCTTATTGTTAACTTAAAAGGGTCATTTAAAAATGATTTAAAATGACCCTTTATTGAAATTATGATAAATTTCACAATGTATTATAATAAAAAAAGACATTTAATGTATTTTCACAGCAAGAGATTTCTCATATAATTTCATATTAGATATGTACATTTGCAGTCTATTTCTGTAATCTTAGTGGTGTTTACCTGCATCTAAAACAACTGAATTAATACAGAAAAACCTGTAATAGTACATATTCTTTTACAGTGTTGAATGCAATGTTTTACATATTGCTTCTGTTGCCTTTAAGAACCCGTTTTGTTTTTCTGCTCTGCAGCTCATAAATTGATGCTAAATATGGAAAATATCTTCATAAATAGGCGATTCTCTAAATGTTGTTTTCATGGGACAGAATTCAGTCAACCAACACTTTCCCACTTTGAAACTACAAGCAAGTAATCTGAACTTACTCCTCCTTCTGCTGTTCTTTCTTGTCTGTCTCTCCTCCCACAAACACTCGGACCTTACACTTGGCCCAGCGCTTCCTGCGGGTCAGCAGGTATGGCAGCAGCAGCGTCAAACCTGGAGAACAAACCACGTGATGCTATAATACTCTGGAAGAAAAGCAGGCAACTGATAGACATGGATATAATCACACCTCCGTCGTCAGACAGCCAGTACACATCAATGGTCTTCTTTCCTTGTTTATTCTGAAACAATGTGCTGGGCTGAGGCTCAGGTGCGACAGCAACAGAAGCTGCAAACAAATCAGATTCACAGATGGTTTTTACAGATGATCCCAAAAAAACAAGATTTTCTTGAAAAGTGTCATGATCGGATCATCTATACACATACATGTGGTGCTTGTTCGAACGCAGGAATTGGCAGAGATGGTGTCAGCGCTGTCTGACCCTCCATCAAAACCTTGATTAACTAAAATAAAAAGAAATGCATGCTGTGTATGTGGGTTTACTTGCAGTCAAGTCATTTAAATGATGATAGATGAATGTGAACTGAGCTCTCCTCCATGCCCCTTGTTAATGCTAAACTATTTCAGATACAAAGCAGCAGCCGCAGCTGTCAAGGGTTTATTGATAGAGTTTAATTAATTTAGTTAGTGCACACTGCTTTAATATGAATGAAGGCTCTCACCGTGTGATTGAGATCGATGAGACACATCCAACCCGTCTTTCATCCTCAGCATGCACACTCCGAACTGTAGGTCGAAAGCATCACTGGAATGCACAAAAAGCTCATTTCGATGGTGTTTGGAAAGAAAAGTTTGAACATTGGCAGCATTATCTGCAAAAATGATGTTTTTTATCCTGTAGTCAATGCTCATTAAGTTGTTCACAAATAGATATTTGCACTTTACTCACTGCAGGATTCCTATGTAGTTGTGTGCAGCCTGAGGTGAATCACTGTGCCAGTTTGTCTTGAAACCCATCAGCAGGACATTTGGCTTCATACGACCCAAACCTGCCCCCTGGTGAACAGTCAGAAACACGAAAGGAAGTTCAAGTATCTCATTAATACACCTGCATTCTGCTCTGAAAGAGGTTTCACCAAAGTGGCAATCCTGTGCCTGGCTTTGTCACGCACATGAACAAGGCTGCTGATTCAACAACAGAGTAGTTCATGTAGGATAAACACTCATACATACAGAAATATAACAAAATGAAAATAAATCCAGAGAGATTTTAAACAGATAAAGCAAAGATAATTAGTTCTGGAGGGAGCCAAGATAAGTAAAGATTCATGAAAACGGTTACAAAAAAATTAACAGACAGAATTTTTTCCAATGAGCTTCTTTAATTCCTTATGAATTTATAACCTTTTATTTAATTTTTTAAAACACAAACGTCAGTCATGACAGAGGCAACCCGGCAGGTTAGATACCTGGTTTACATTTTTCATGTTCAAGAGTCTGAGGAGATTTAGTGCACTGTTTAAATGCACAATGACCAGTAATTAAACAAGATATTATAATTTACCATGGAAAGAAGTTTTCCTGACATTGTCAGCTACAGTATAAACTGGGCTGAAACCATGTTTAATAATAATCTTGCAATCCTCTAGGAGGTTGTTATCTTAAACCAACTCAGCTTTAACTCACAGTATGTTTCTGAGGCGGAAAAATAAAGCTTATTTTGCAACGTTAAGCTAAAAAAAAGTGCTTGAGGTAAACTTCTAACCTGCAGCAGCATGTTAACCCCAGATCGCAGCTCTGGAGCCACCACTCCTCTGTAAAATGATCTGATTTTCCTTTGGTTCAACCAGGAGACATGGCTGTCACTGCTCGCCTTGTTCACTGCTGATGGAGAGGATCCAGCCTGACAGACAGGGATGAAAGGAACATTCTTACGGTAGAATACACAAACTTTCCATGAGTGTGTTAGGAGCCGTACTCACAGTGGCCACATTTCCACACATCATGAGACTGAGACTCTTTGTGAAACAGTTGACAAGATCCACAAGAGCTGGACGACTACTGGGAGGACCAGTTAGGACCAAACACTGGGGTCTGAGAGAATAAGAGACAGATATGAATCAGTTTAATCCAGAGCTCCTGTATGTTTGAAAGGAAAGTGACATTGTTTTTAACCCTGTGCCTTTTGTCAGACTTGAGGATCTGACTTCTTAATAATGACAAAATGAATGTACAATTGCTCCAATATTGAAGATGAAAACTTCTGTATGACCATCAGCTGCACTGCAGCCGTAATGTAGGTGCAGCTGTCTGAGTCAAAACACTCTTCTGTGGTTATTTTGCTTTTTATTTGTGTGCTGATGACAGTAAAAAACCACTCAGAGTAATAGAATGACCTCCACTTTGTCAGCACATTTCTCTGTTCTTGGAACAGCATTTTCCTCAACAAAAGGCACTTTGGTGAAAGGCTTATTTTCCTATCGGACTGATGTCCCACTCAAAACACTGTCTGCAAACGTGATGGTCTGCAGTGCACAGGGTAAAGTCAGGGGAGGTTTAATCTATTTGTTTCTGAGGGGAAAAAAGACAAATGGAAAACATTAAAAACGTTCGAAAGCTGAGTTCTGTCATTTTGCAGTTCATAGTTGTATGTTTTTTGCTCAATATTTCACTGATGGAAATATTGAAGATGCAAAAACAAGATCCAAGTTTTAAAAAAGAAAAATGGTTTGAGAATTTTAGTTTGAGGTATGACACAGGCTCATCTATACAAGCATGGAAATGCCTGCTTCTGAAAGGTACAATCAGCTGAGCCAGGCTAAATGTTTTGAGCGACATCTTTTGCAGCTAAAACTCCCAAAGCTGGAAACACAAAGAAAAATCTGCAGTTGCTGTAAAGTAAAATCTCATGGGACACATTCGGAACGAATGGGCATAAGCACAGTAAATTATAACATTGTCTTCTAAAAGAATATGTTTTGCAGATTTAGTTGAATTTTAATCAAGTCGTTATTAACACTCACCTTAAATCAGTCAGATGTACATTAAAGAACAAAAAGTTGAATGAATTAATGAACCTAAGCTGACTCAAAGTAAATAAGATGGTTTGTAAAGCTGTTAATGGTGTTGACGCAGAGTGTTGTTGACTTCTATTTTAAGACAACTAATTAAAAGTAATCTATTGTATGCAACTTTGTACTTTTAGTTCAGTAGCTCAATAATCGTTTAAATTACCCAGTACTTCTTGAAAAAACTGGATGCCCAAACAAACGACTCCTTGGCGAAAAGAGAATTAACAGTTTGTTCAGCATTTCAGTGTTGCTGCAGAGACAATGTTAAGGCTACAGGGGAAGATTCTCTCTGACTAATCTGTGGACTGCAGAATTTTCACGTTCCCGTCTATATCACCCCGTCTATATCACCTTTGACAGTACTACTTTTGAAGTAGTACTGTCAAAAGTACCCAAAACCAAAAACTAATGGAGAGCTGAAAAATCCAAAGTAGAGTGGAGCTAATGGTGTGCCATGAAATGGAACTGGTTGCAGTAATGTTTGATTATTTATACTTAATGTAATAAAAAAATACTACTGTATCATTCTAAGATCAAATTTGTGTCTGTCTTTAATTTCCTTTTTTAAAGTTCTCTTTTATGTATATCACTTACAACCAAACCATGAATAGCTATATTGATGTCACTGAATGCCCACACTATAGTCTTATTCAAATAATTTCTATTCTGGATTTTTTTCAGGTACAAAAATTAAGTTTATATATATGATTAAACTTCCAGCAAATCCATAGATTGCAGACAAACCCCTGCTCCTCACTAACCTGTAGTTCTTGATGTGGTCTTCCACAAGGCTGAGGCTTACACAATGGTTCAAAGCCATGTTGTAGGAGCTAGCCTGCACCGATGAACCCCAGTTCACAGCTAAACACAACAGAGTATCAATAAAAGCCACTCAGTGCTCCTTGTGCCAGATTCGCCTGTGTGTGGTTTTACCTGGTTTCTTGTATAGTGTGTATCCCAGAAAGAATAAAACCACACCGATTGCAATGAGGGCCGCCCACCACGTCAGCAGGAACATGATCACCACACAAATGATTGCACACAGCAGTGACAGCCACTTATTGTAATATCTGAATGATGGACGCCAACCTGCAGACACACACAAGGTGGTTATACACAGACATTAGATAGACTTACACACTATACACAGACTTGTCCTGGTGAGAAAAATACAGTGGTGACCAACTTCCAGGTCAACTAAGCAGTGTTGACTAATGTGGGATAAAATTAAATTGTGCCAAACATAAATGCTTTTAAACAGCTTTCAGTTTGAAAAGCAAGTAAATGTTCTTTATTTTATCACTTTCGGTATTTGTTATGCATCCACTTGTTAACAGTTAGGCTCCCTTATGCCTCTAACTTGCCTCTTGTCTCTTGATGAAGTATAATATTAAATACTATAATCTGAATTTCACTCAATCCCCTTAATATAGAAGTGATTTAGTTTTGTGTGACATCTGCATCTTTTTAACAATTGCCACAGTTACAGATTCCTTTCATTTCATGTCACATTACCAAGACCTTATTCATATGAATCTTTTTAAGTGTCTGAAACTGATGATTGATGATCTGATAATTTGCATGAAGAAAAACTAAAATATATATTTTCAGGCCCTCGTGGTTAACTGTAATTGTATATATCATAAACACTGCATTTTGTTTTAGTGTCAGCAGATGTGAGAGGTGAACAAAGTAACAGTGATGTCTTCTGCATTATGAAAGCCTTCAAGTTAGATGTGATGCTTTCACATCTAGATCTTGCACGAGCTTGAAGCGAGCATATGTGGGGCAAAAAAAGTTAGGTGACTTGAAACTTGACTGTACAAAAGTATGTTGATCAAATATCTAATTGATTACGGAATTATTTCCAAAATTACTATTGGCACAATGATCACAAAAGCAATGCAGAAACTAGTTTGCTGTGCCACTGAAGGCAGTGGCACAGCAAAAGTTGTAAAATTAGTCAACAAATTATTATAGTGTTTTAAGCCAGTGGTTCCCAACCTGGGGTCCCTGACCCCTCAAGGGACTTCCCAAAGGGCATAGGTGGTCTACAAGGTTTTGACTGTACAGAGCCTGTGTGATTGTTAAAATTAAGCCCATATCCACACAGAGACGAGGTGGTATTTGCTTGAATTTTTTATTTTCATTTGGGTGTTTTGTTCACATATAACCAGTGTTTTGGAGACTGAAAACACTTAATGGAGGTCATCAAAATCTACTATACAATATTCTAAAACAAATACTATTAGTAAAAAATAAAAAATCTACTTATAGTAGGCCACACCTATTGCATCCAATCAATTTCCCTCCGAACTTACCACTGTCACATTTTTCAATAGTATAAAGAGAAAAAAAGAAGCCTCCTTTTCTTTAGTGTGCAGGTGGTTATTATGAAAAATGACATGATGATCAAGTCTTAATCAGGTTGTTAAGGAGAGGTATGTTTAGGTCTGTGACTGGGTTTGGTTGAAATCAGGAGGGTTATTCCTCCAGAAAGTTGAATCGTACTAGTTGTGATTTTTAAGAAATGTCTAGTCTGTTTGATCAGACTAACAGACTCTGAAGGGATTTTGAGATCTAGTCCGTCTGTTAATGACCATTTAGTAATATCTTAACACATGAGTGTATAAATGTAATCCATCCATGCATTCAGTTAGCTTCATGTGTCACATTTTAATGATGTACCTGGTGAGTTGGTGATGGAGGCATGGAAGCAACTGAAGTTGATCAGAGAGTAGGAGCACAGGTAGAAGTTGGAGATGATAGGAGCAATGGTGTTCAACTCAGCTGGTAGAGGGTGAGAAAAAAACCATTATTATCTTACACTCAAATCTTTGGCAAGCGATGGGCACTGTGTGACAAACACATGTTTTCCTATTACACCTTTACAACAAAAACACCCCATGTTTTGCTATTTTAATGCTATGAAGGTGGAGCAGCTAAATGAAATACACTGTACCATAAAAGTAAAATCAGCGTAAAATCAGCGATACTATCAGGAAGGACCATTGTACTAAATAATCTTAGATGTAAAAATATATCTAAACCAGCAAGCTCTTCTCTAGAAATAAAAAAATACAATCATCTAAATGATATCATGAATTCACAAGTAATAATAAAGTATTAGTTTTAAACAAAAGTATTTTATGAATCATTCCATACATGAGGAAGTTGTTATTGCTATTGTTTTTTTTACCCTTTTATTTCTGGAGAGCCACAAAAATAAATTAGCAAAGAATATAAGGATGAAAAAATGGAGAATGAATGAGTTGAAAAAAAAACTTTGGAAATGTAGTGAGAATTAAATGTAGCTAGCTACGTACAGTACATGTTAAGTCAGGCTCCTCAGCTTAAAACAGCTCTAGTGTGTTAAACACTTTGTTCCTTTATTATGATTACCCTCAGTTGCTTAACTGTTTGTGCGGTAAATACTTTATCACTAAAACCCCTTTTTATGAACACATGAAATGTTAAATAACCCTGTCCCGCCAGCTGGGTGTAGTAAACAATCACCACTATTTGGGTTTAAACAGTTTTTGTTAATATATTTGATCAGAGATCATCTTAAAGATTTTATTCAAAGCCTTACCAATGATAATGAAGCAGGCAGCTATGATATACGTCAGTAGGTAGCCTCTGAGAGGTTCATGGTTTTTGCCATAATCTTTGCCAAAGAAGCCAATGAGAGGGTAGAGATGGTCCTTACAAAGACACTGCCAAGAATAAGTGACAGCAGAGACAAAAGAAAAATTAAATATCCAAGAAAATCTTGGTTAAATTTATATTGAGTAAAAACTAATATAAACATGTATATACATATATATATATGTATATTTGAAAGAGTGTATGTGTGTACCTGGAAGACTTTGGGAGCAGACACCAGGCAGGCCAAAGCCGAGGACAGAGTGGCTCCAAATATCCCAGCAGTGATGAGTGGGCTGAAGGCTGAAACCATGCTCAGTGCCTGCACACAGAAATGGTTTTACATTTTAGGCTTATTTGCACCAGGGTACAGAAATCTGCTGTAAAGCTGCTTCTGTTACCGATTAATGTGAAGAAGACTGAATGCTTAGGCTAGGAATGGCAACTTGTAGATACTTGTGTTTTTAAAGTAAAATTTCTGCTACTTTATGCTTTGGTTTCACCCAAGTGGCAAAAAAGCAACTCCTATCCAAGATATAATAGACTGCAATAGTTAAAATGTTTTTAGTGATACTGTTATTGAAGTTACATTAAAAGAGGCACGATGTAGCTACACTGCTGTTATGCCATGATGTTACAATTGACAATTGGCTGCAACATATCAGACAATATGATCTTCCTGTACAAGTACAAACAGATTAGCAGTGAGTTAGCGGATACATTTCATGCTGAACAGATTGTCACTACATGCAAATGTGCTGCTTCAACTCCCCACATTTCCTTCATGTCTCCACCAATGAAGGCAAAACAAACCAGGAAATACATGGTGGTTATGTATGGAACAAATGTGAAATAGTACTTTAATATGTTGAAACATAAGGAGATGGATATGTAACTCAAGCGTGTGTTGACCTGATAGTAGTTACTGAGGCCATAGGTGCAGGTACTGTTGGTGATACAATCCGTGAAGTCCCAACCATACTGACAAGCTAAACCAACACAGCTATTAGAGGGTGTCAAGGAAGGCAGGGTGTCGTTTAACAAGCCAGACGCATCTCGCACCACACAGGATCCTGGAGGAACATATGGAGACCCAAGTCACACCCATTACTGAACCCAAAAAAACAAAATAAACAAATAGAATTAGAAAAAAATATTTGTCTTTAAAAAAATTAAAAGTTGCAATACTGAGCAAAATTGATAAATTAAAAATGTTATTTGTTAACAAACCAAACAGACAACAACTGGTATAATGTATATAGATAAAGGAGTGTTTTTAAAAATGATTATTTTAAGTGTCGGTTAATTTCCTGGACTGAGCAAGTGAAAAATTACAAGACAAACAGGAAAATGGAAAATACAGATAATTAAAAAATAAACAAAGTGAGAAAAAAATGGAGGGGGCCAGGTACATGCTTAGTTAGGAGATAGATGATGTGGGTATATATACACTGCTCAAAAAATTAACACTTCAAATCCAAGTTTGCATCAAGACAGTTAAACTTCTGAGATACTGATCAGGTCAAGTAATGCCCCCTTGCCTTCATTCAGCCGACACCACACCACCCCGGTTTCGTCTGTTCCCATTACAGCCGCGGCCGTCCTCAGTGTGGCCGGGGTCTTCATAGCGCGGTTTCATGAAGTCATTTGTTCGCGACACCCGCGCACACCGCTAGCAAGCTAAGGAATGTCCTCACTTCTATATTTGACCACAGTGTTGGTTTTCGAGATTTTATCTCTTCTTTCTCTGCTTCTCCTGCTGCTAATGT